>CAIGRK010391637.1:0-10113 GCA_903798315.1 Fraxinus greggii | reverse complement strand
TACAATATTGCAAAAAATTTATATAATAAAAAATTCAAATGTCTATGTCAAATATGAAGGATGGACGCTTCTTACCAATAATGGAAGAGAGAAATCAACATTATTAAAAGAATATATTGAAAAATTTGATACTCATCGGATCAATGGGAGCCTTACAACAATCCAAGAATCATGAAAATTAAGGAATTGTCCCACATGTCGGCAAAAATAGATGAAGACAATGGAAGAATAGGTCCTACCACTACCAAAGAATCTTGTCATCTGCATATCAAACAAATGAAAAGGCAGGAGTGCCTTTGATAAAGAAGAAGGTGATGTAACATAAAGACGAAGATGATAGAAAGGCTAATGAGCTTTTGATATAATTTTTGATTCTACTATGTAAATTATTGATAGGAATGAAATAAGCAATGATGTAAGAGGCTAAATAATAGTGCATCATGTAGTAGTATAAATAGAGGACTTTGGGCTACATGAAAGGCAGAACCATTTGGAGAATAATCATTTGAGCACTCAACCTGTGAGAAAGCAAAATATTTTTGTCCTTATAGAAATTGTATTTCAATTTTTTTGAAAAAAAAAAAATATCATTCACATTCCAATCCTTAAAACAAATAGAAATGAATTTCTAAAATCCTTAAAAGGTTAAATTGTAGATTCAGAGCTCAAAAGGTTACTCATTTCTAAGGACAAGGAGCCGATCAAAACTAAGGTAAAGCTACTGATTCTTGTTAAAATTAGAACGATTTTTTCTAAAATCCTAAATAATCGTATGGATTATTTATCATAATATTTATTTCATATTATTGCTATGATTCTTACATTAATATTTGATATATAATGCCGGATAAACCATAGAAGGATTAGATAAATTAGTAGATAAAATATTTTAAAAAAATACTATAGATCGAAAAGAAAATATGAATAGACTATCTGAAGAATATGAAAAATTTGATGAAGAACATGATAAGAATGTTACAANATGATTCTTACATTAATATTTGATATATAATGCCGGATAAACCATAGAAGGATTAGATAAATTAGTAGATAAAATATTTTAAAAAAATACTATAGATCGAAAAGAAAATATGAATAGACAATCTGAAGAATATGAAAAATTTGATGAAGAACATGATAAGAATGTTACAAATTACTCTAATTTGTTAGATCATAGAATGAAATTATACATTAAAATTAAAAACAAAAGAAATATAAGATAAGAACTAAGTTTAAAATTATTCTAAAAGATAAGGATGTATTTTGCAATATATAAGATTTATTTCATTAAGGGTAAAATAGATTTTTTCATAGAAAAATTAAAAAAGCTAGTCAACCAGGCCAATTACAAAAGTTCCCCGAATATAAACTGACATGTTATCTACAAGCTCGTTCACATAGTTTAAATTTACTATTTTATTATGAAATATTCTAATGATTAAGATATCGCGTTAACATCACGTCATATTATATTATATAAAATGATTATCAATAAATTTTGAAGGTGTATAATGTTTTGATAAACTAACTTAGTGCATGTTTGATAGAATTTATTTGGGAACAATGAGTTATGGAATAGTATTTTTTAAAGAATGTGTGGTTAAAAAGTAAGAAAATTTTATTGGTTCGTGCGTATAATATTTTATTGTGTGAGTGTATGGAAAATAAATGATACTGTAACAAACAATTTAATTTTTTAAAGGATGAGAAACAGGGTCTTATACTATTTTTTTTAAATAAATTTTACTTAAATGGTAAAAAATACATATTTATATTTAACATCATATTTTAGTTTCTAAAAGTATAGATGTGAACTTTTATTCATGCATTTGTTAATATTTAACTCTTTTTTGAACCATATTTTTTGGTCAAAGTGCATTTTAGAATAGTATTTTGTTGGAAAATGCATGATTAAAAAATAAGGAAAATTTGTTAATTTGCGTATAAAATTATTTTGTAGGAGAATATGTCGTTGAAAACTAATTTTGGTAAAATGATTATTTGAAAAAATGGGGACCAAACATAGGCTTAAATTATGTATATGTAATATAGACAATTAATTAAAAACTTTAAATCATTTATTATCAAAATTTTCAACAAATTTTGGATTTAAAGTTTCACTAGCATGCATGCATAATTTTTTTTTTTTTTTGGTAAAGCTTATAGGTATCAGTTAAATTGTAACTAATTGTAGAAAAATTCATCTTATTTTTTCTTTATAGTGACATTTTAGATATATCGATCTCATTTAAATTGATATATAGTTCAGACTTCATAAAGTGGTCGGGTGTATGTGATACTCAAATCTAGAAATAAAGGAGGTTAGTAATAGTTTTGAAACATGGTAGTGTCCCTCCGAATTGTTCCTTTGTTTCTCCGAAATACTCTATTTGTTCTTCTTCCTAATCCCCTTCTTCTCTGTATTTTTGTATGTTTTAATGCTATCATCTAAGCATAAAAAAGTTTAATACAAAAACTAAATTAGAATTTGGCTTGGACATTACAAATGTAGGGGTGGACTCAAGGTTGTTCGGCTTGAATAACTTAAGAATCAAATCGCTGCAATTCCTGTTGGTAATTGTGAAAATGAAATAGTTGATTACGTAAAAAGGAACCCGATCTAACCAGAATCCATCAATTCTTTCTCATATTTTTTTTTTGTAACTGATTCCCTTTTTCATTATGGAACCATTGGTTCTTGTTAGGTTTGTTTCGATGCTTTAAAAATAAATTTTAAAGTGTTAACCGTTGCGTAAATTTTTTTCATCTTATTTTCACGTTCTATATTTTAAACTGTAAGACTCTCGATTACTTTGAAAACATATGCTTTAGCTAGTACATAGACAAGCATACCAATATACCATGATTCTTATGTCTTTCTATTACTGCATGCATTGCATGGTGAAAGTGAACAAGTAGACCATTATCTTGATAATAACGAAACAAGCTAGTATTTGTAGTGAATCCTCCTATTAATTGCCTTGTTCCAAGAGAACAAAACGATTGGAAAAAAAAGTAAAAGATTGAAAAATGAGAACAGGATAATACATAATGAGTATGTTAACAAAAAGCAATGAACATGGTCTGTAATGAATATGACAACCTCGAAATTTCATTTGAATTTTTTTTGAAACAATATTATGTCTTCAGTGGAGGCTACTAATACCCACGATAAAAGTTAAGAGTAAGGATATTAGTATCACGTGGTGTGAAACATGACAAATTGTTCATTTTTCTAATATTACTTTTTAAACTCGTTTTAAATGATATTTCATTGTTAAAAACGGAATTGAAAAATTTACAATAACTCGAGTCATCATCTTCGTTTAAGGTATCGCACCTCATGCAAAAACTTACGAACATATCTATATCATACTTTCTTCAAAATGAATCCTTTCATGAAATCAGGTCTTTGAGATAGTAAAATCAGCCTTCATCTTGGTGATCAAATGGTATTCCCCTCCATTTAATGACCTCTCACCTTTGAATATCATCACTCCAATTCCAACATGAGTCATAAAACAACTATGAATATTGACGTCTAATGAGTAAAGTACCAAGCATATAAGGCGTATAATTACATGGCATAAGCATAATCATAATTTTAACATTATTGGGTTTTAATATCCAATGACTCTCGGGCTACAGTGTTTACATCAGATTAAATTTCATAGGCACTAGCCGATAAGTAAAATTGTTACCAACAACCAAGTCCAAAAACTCGATCTAAAAATAACGTAGACCGTTGGGGAGTGTAAGAAATTAGTGCTACTCACAGCCCATATATATTTCCTATTGGATGGCTTTGAATCTTAACACATTTAATCATATTATTGGTCCAACTAAAGTCTAACATATCCCTATATATTTGTTACTTTTAATCCTAGCTGTGAGTGTGTGATTTGTGTATGACATTAAAGAAAAACATGGTTGTCTCTTTGAGTGGAAATTGGTTACCTTTGTGGAGAGAAAAATAGGTGCCTTCTTTGTGTATTTTGGTCTCTTCTCTTGCCTTCTTTTGCTGTTTTTCCCGTGCATTTGTGGACTACAATTCATCATTCTTATCTTGTCATTTGTGTGTGAGATTGAGAAGCAACTGAGGTGAATATATTGACTTTGGGTTGGAGACATTTGAATTGATTGTTTGGTAGACAAATGTAACATAAAATTGATCCCAGAAATCACCGTTTTCGAAAATCTTAGAGCGAGCTTCCGCGATAATTGGTATTGGAGCTCCTAGGTGGTGGTTTTCCAGTCAAAATCTGACCAAAAACATATCCAAAAATTGGTAGAGAATCGAGCAGAAAATAGAAAACGAACCTATCCAATTTTTCTTCAATCTGATTGGATTTGTTTATGCAATTTTCGGCCAATCTAGTGGCCGGTTTGTGAAACGGAAACCATCGACATGACATGCAGGTGTAGGCAATCCCACCGGTCAGGCACGTGACCTGCAGCGATAGCACGGGGAGGCCATGCGCAGAAAATGTTGGCCATGCGTAGTGGAGTGTGAGGAGAAATTCGGAGACGATTTCTTCTAACAGATTGTTCCTAATATCATTTCTAACATTTTGTGTTGATAGTTTTCTGTTTTAGGTTATACGGCGAAGCATGGACGATTTTGTCCTTTGCGCGTTTAGGATTCAATCATGGTTGATTGATTTTCGCGATTGCTGGAAATTTTATGACGAATAGTGGTTGCCCTAAAGTAGTAAATTAGCATCTCTCGTTATTTACAGACTCAGATTGGTCAAGTATGGTATATTGACTTATCCCAATTTAAATTTAAGCGTTAGCTCGTCATCGTATGAGATGATATTAGAATTGAGGTTATCATGTGGGTTAACCATTACATGTACTAGAAATTTAGAAATTATTTGTCATATTCGAAGTGTTGGTTTTGATTGCAAGTTGATAATTACTTTTGTGATTTAATTGTCGTTTAGTCACTCTATAAGACTGCATTACATGAGAATTTAAATTTTTGTTGACATACATTTGTGTTGAATTGATTATTCTGTTAGAACACCTGAACTTGGCTCATTTGAACATTTCCTTGATTTGAGATCGTAAATCTCATGAAATCTTGAGATTCTAGAACGGTGTATAATGCGACCTTAGAATTACTTTGTGTGATCTATTTGTGCACTTTAATTTTTCTTTTTTTAAAGTGTCTTCGCATTTCGAAGTCGAAATTTTCAATGGAAAATGAGATTTTTCAATTTGACAACAAAATATGAAAGAGATTTTGGTTCAACAAAAAGTTTCAAAAGTCATAGATGACAAATTTGACAGAAGTACAAAAAGAAGAATATAATGAACTTGCTTAAATGTCAATTATTTTATACCTATCTAACAATATTTGTAGAAAAAATTAGAAAACTTGATTGTATTGAAAAACTTTGAAAACTTAAAAAGATTGTACCTATTAAAAAAATTAAAATGATTGTACCTATATTTGCTTAAATCTACTACAAATAAATTGTACCTATTAAAAAGATTTTTCAATTTTAAAATGGATCTTTCAAAGGATCCTGATGACAATTTGGATGGTTTTAACAAACTTATTCAAGACATTATTAATTGTGATGAGAAGGTGTCTGAAACACATAAGACACTTATCTTACTTAATTCTATACATGACTCATATAGGGAGGTTAAGAATGCGATCAATTATGGTAGGGAAACCTGAGATTGTCACTGATTCTAGTAAAGAGATGTAAATTAAGGCTAAAAAAAAGGATAAGAGGAGTGTGAGTTACATAAGACAATGAGTATAATGAAGTTTAAACGGAAGAATTTAGGTAGAGATCAAGATAGTAGTGACTTGAGTGATGAGAGTGATAAGAAGAAGGGCAAGAGTTGAGATAAGTCTAGTGATAATCGGTGCTACAGCTGTCGTAGGTCAGGAGACTTTGTGAGTGACTGTCCTAAGAAGAAGGATAAGCAAAATGGTAAGATGAGAAGTGATGCGAATGTGGCTATATGGTGAGTGATGACCGTAGTATGGTTTATTGAGAGTAAAATAGTTACTGCATGTGCATCTGTATGTAATCCTTTCTGCATGTGTGTGACTTCGTAATTCTCTTGCATGGTTATATTTTGCATTTCAATATGTTTGATATGTGCATTTGCATGAATTTGAGAGCTATCTGATTACTTGGTCTAATTGTTTGCATGCATAATGAGTTGAGATGCATTAACAGTAAGTGTGATGTGTGTCTATTGGTGATGTGGAGTATATATGCTTAGGGGTACATTGGTGGTATGCACCAAGGATATGGAGTGTGACATTTGGATCACAAGTGGAGAAGTGATTAAATATTAGAATCATTTATCTATGAAGACCCCTGATTAGGTGAAGTGTGAGAGAGACACTTCCATCACTTCTGTTAGGTGGAGACACAATCACTTAGGTTGAGAGAAGTGATGTGGTGATAAATGATTATTTAAGGACACGAGTTATCAATGAGTTGAGTGAACAGTCTAGTAAGCATGATGGGCAATGAGAGGAAATATGTGTTTACAAGGTGTGAACAACACGAAATTGGATAGGATAAGTGTGATGAGCTCTTTTTGTGGGGTTATTTATGCATTTGTTATATATGTGTTGGCCGTTTGTTGATTGACTTGGTGTTAATCTGTTGTTTTGTGTAAACGTATTTTGAAAAGATCTGTATATTATCATGTGTTATATTATCATGTGAACACCACACTCTACGCAGTGCAGAGAAAAAAAAATTTTCACTCCGCAAATTGCAGAGTGTTGACTTTCAACCTTGACAAAAAAGTTTTCTCCGAACTGTGCGGAGATTGGTGTCCGCAGTATGTGGACGCCGACACCTGGTATACGCACACCAGGTCCTGGTGTCTGCATACAGGTCTGGTGTGCGGATACTACACTTCGCGCTGTGCGGAAAGTCCTTTTTCACTCTGCAAAGTGTGGAGTGTTGAGGTTCAACCTCGACAAAAAAAAATTTCTCCAAACTGTGTGAAGATTGGTGTCTGCGCTGTGTGAACACCAGGCACCTGGTGTCTGCACACCAGGCCTTGGTGTCCGTGGTCCGCGCTGTACAGAGAAATTTTTTTTCACTCCGCAAAGTGCGAAGTGTTGACTTTCAACCTCGATAAAAAAAATTTCTCCGAACTGTGAGGAGATTGGTGTTCGCGGTGTGCGGACTCCGTACAAGGCGAAATTTTTTTTTTTTAGCCAGAAAAATGAACATTTCATTATTCTAAATACAATTTCACTTATTAATAATTTAATTCAAAAACATTAATAAAAATTACAATAGTTTACAAATCATATTAATACAAGAAAAATTCATTTCATACATATATGAAAATCAGAATTCCTTTTGGAGGCGTTGCCCCCAGACCCAGGCAAGCTGATCTTAAAATTAAAATTTGATCAGTTTAGAAGTAAACGTAATTTTATCAATTAAGCGCAATGAAATATTTGTATTCTTACCTGTGAAGAATCTCCAAATTTAAAAATGGTTCAGGCAACCCTTCTGCTTTAGATGCAGAGTATTTCTCCGCACAGTGTGGAGCATTACTCCACACAGTGTGGAGTTTAAAAGAACTCAATTTCCAATTTGACCATACTTTGCGATGAAGATAAAAAAAGCACAGGGTCAATCTTGATTTCATTGGTTTGTACCTTTCTGAATCAGTTTTCTGTCATGGTCAACTTTATGTAGCGTTACCAAGAGCAAAAACAAGCACATCTATAAAAGTTTTGCTTAAACCATCAAACATTGAGAATTTACACAACACATGTACGAAGAACATTGTGTACAAGGAAATTCTTTCATTCATACATCCATAGAACTACAAACTTCATGAGTAGTTTTGATGTTTAACATCTTCGTCTACCTTCTGTGAGATCAAATTGAATCTGCCTCTTCGGTGATATATACTATGACAAAGGTTTTTACTCTGATAAATCTAAATCTACTTTCATTCGTGATTTTTAACTTTAGCTAGATAGACGCATATAAAATATTTTGTTTACATAAATTTCACAATCACATGTACGTGTACATGAAGTGCACTTTTTACTCTTTATTATGAAGATTGGCTACTCGAGGTTTTTTCTTCAATTCTTCATATACTTCCACATGTTTTTTTTTGCCTAAAGTTTGAAAGAAATTTAAATTTTATTATAAAATATATCCTGACTTAGCTTTGAAATCTGCTAATACTGATTAGGGGGTTACCTTTCTCTTTTCTGATTTTTCTTTTATCTGTATTATTGCAGAACGTTATTGTTTATGGTTATGCTCGAACTAAGATGACTGATGAGGAACTGAGAAACATGATAAGCAAAACCGTAACTTGCAGAATTGATGAAAGGCTTAGATTTCTATTAAATAATTTGAATTATTAGATAGTTCTGTCATTTTTTATTTAGTTATTTTGGTGATGGCTTACGGAGAGAACAATCAAGACAAAATGAAAAAGTTTCTGAAGAGATGTTTTTATTATTCGGGTCAATATAATTCTGAGGAACATATTTTGGAGCTGAACTGCAAGCTAAAAAAATGAAAGGTAATGTCATGTCTGTAGTTTTCTTCATCTAGAATTTTAAAATAGTGCATCTGAACATATAAAACCTTTGATAATCACAAAAAATAAACATTTCATTAGCATTTCACATATCTAGCAGCGTGGTGAACACGATTATTTGATGGATGCTATGTAGAGGTTTGTCGTAAATTGTTTATATGACATCATGTTGATATATAATGCATCTCTTGTTCTATTTTGTGTCCAGAGAACATTAATTGCACAATTGCAAAGATAAGTATGGTGATATCGAATATTCTATTTCATTATTTGCAATAGTAATCTTGTCTTTATTTTGGTGAAAGGCATGCGTTAAAACTATTTATGGCATCCTCCATTTTACATGTTTATGTTTTCACTTATTTCAATTTCAAAACCAGTCAAGTTTGTTTACTTTGTCAAGTTTCATTTTTCTTTTCCTCAAATAAATAAGATTATGGAAATATGTCTATACACCTGTAAATGACAGTCGTATAACTATTCTTAGAAAAATGACAGTTAGGGAACTGAAAGTGAATGCAAATTGGTTATAATGCAAGATAATTCTTACATCTAATAGAGTAAATTGTAGCTTTATCTCTATTTGAACAAACATTGCATCACATTTTGACAAAGCAGGGTCCTATCATTTTTTCTTTTTGTTGATATATTTGTTATTTAAATAACCTAGTGAGAAATTAAGGTTGATAGCCAACTACACCAAACAAAAGTAAAAAAAAAAAAAGGTTTAGAAGGGAGCAGATTATGATCATAAAACAACTCCATGACATGTATAATCAACAATACAGAACCTTTCTTATAATTTAGACTCAAAAAATTGGTTTTCCTTTCTATGATTGAACGATGTCATTCGAAGTTGAAAAAAATATGATTAGATATTGCAAAATATGGTTTTTCATTTGCAATTTTTTTATATCAGAATACATACCATTTCTGTGGTTAATTTCTATTCTAAGATCATGTCACAACTACTTGGTTGAAAACTTGGAATACTATGGGTGAAAGAATGTAAAATATGTTATTTTAGCCGCAAAATTATTCTCTAGCAATGTATACCATCTTGCACATAAACTACCAATAATTAGTTAAAACCGTATGAAATTCACCTATTTTCAAAATATGAACAAGAATAAAGAAATTTGAAACTTCATCCACATACTGCCTCAAAATATGTCTGAAGCACCAAATCTTCTACCTCAAAACCCGCCCATCGCAAACCCAAATAACTCTTTAAAAATTGCAGAAACTTCATAAGGTGTAGAGGACCTGATGTTGGTTGTGCTCAATATTCTGGATGAGATGGAGGCAGATGGTTCCAACTTGCTGTTTGTAGGTCTTAGAAGCTCCTACATCGGAAAATGAACAAGGGGTGTTATCGGAAAATGAACAAGGGGCGTTCACGTTGCATGTGAAAATGAACGAAGTGATGGTAGTACTCAAATTTTATCCATACAATACTCAAGGTGATGACATTTTAAACTACAAACCCTTTTATTGGAAATGCAAATGTGGTAACTCCATCTTCAACCTGAACAAAGTACT
>CAIGRK010391623.1:0-16442 GCA_903798315.1 Fraxinus greggii | reverse complement strand
AACTACCGTTTTTAACTGCTGCCAACACTCCCATCATTTAATTGCTTGCAATCGAGATTTTTGGATTGTGGAATGTGATAAAATTACCCATTAACTGTTTCAATAACCGTTGCTTTAAATAACAACAAGACACTATATTCGCCCAGATTTTGGACGTCTCGCAGGCTTGAGCGATGATGAACTTCAGCTACATAACTCTGTCTTGAATTTTTACATGATCTCGTTTGAGCCCATCCTTCGAATTTCCTAATTGGGTTTCATTCTTTGGACAATTTAATTGAGCCTCATTTTTGTATCTCAACAGTAGTCAATAACTTGATATTGCTCTCCAGCTAAAAGCCATCCTGTAGTAGAGTCGAGAAATTTGTCATTTCAAGTTCTCGTTCGAGACAAACGATCATTTTTTTTTGGGGACCTTTTCTCCAATTTGGACCAATATCGCATATTATAGATCGCTGTTATAAGTTTCGCGCTTTTCCGAAATATGTCAAAGTCGCGTATTTGGAGGGGATGGGAGGAAATTCCGGTGTGATTTGGCATTAAATTGAATAAACCCTGTCCTTGTTTAGATCTGACAACAACGTGGTTTAGATCGAGACAACGTTTGTCCCAATACCTTTATAGCGAAATCCATTGTTGACGTTAATAGATTTTCACAGACACAGAGAGTGGACATAGAGCAATGGATGCTTTGAGGAAGCAAGCCAGCAAACTCAGAGAACAAGTCGCCAAACAACAACAGGTTCCATTTCCTTTTTCATTTTTCTCTATAGATTTTAATTATGGGGGTAAATTCTCATATACAAAACCTAAAATTTGTTATGAATTTGCGAGTTTTGGAGTTATTCTTGATGTGGGTTGTGTGAATTGTAGGCTGTAATCAAGCAATTCAGTGCGAGCGGCTATGAAAGCTCGGAGGTTATGGTCATTGATGAGATTGAGATGCAAACGCATCACCAATTGGAGAATTTGTACCGGTCTACTCGCTCTGGAAGGGTAACTATTTTACAACTGATTGTTGAAGTTAATGACTCTTGTTCAAGCTTCCTTGTGATATGTTCAGACAATCTTAATTTGGTTATAAGTCATACGAGTCCGGTGATAATTATTGATAAAAGTTAGTCTTTTCCTTTCTTGAGAATCTTTCGTCGTTTCAACTGACGAGCTCTATATTTCCTTATGCAGGATTTCCAGAAAGAACTTGTCAAAGCAGCTGAAGCATTCAGTGCTGTAGGGTATAAACATATAGAAGCCGGTGAGTATATGCAAATCTGATCATCTGATGTTAACTTGCACGAGTCTATAAGTTGTTGCCGGGAAATTAACTTCATAAAGGGCTCTCTCTTGATGCGATGTAAGTCTTTTGCAATGGGCATCATGTACATATGAGTTAATGCTCTATAGTGTTAATTCAGGAACAAAGTTATCAGAAGATTGTTCTCAATATGGAGTTGAGAATACCCAAGATCAGATTCTAGCTAAGGCTGCATCCATATACGGTGAATCACGTAAGCATGTGGAGAAGGAACAAGAAGACCTGAATAGACTGTTGTTTAACCAGGTGGGTTGGATTGTTCATTTATAATACGTTCATAGACAATGGTCCCTTGCTTGGTGGTTGAAGAATATATTCGAAAAACTTTGACGGAGGAATTTATTTCGAGCAATGTGTATTGGTACACAGGTGACATTGTTGCTTATGCTTTGTCTGATTGCTAATAGTTATATTTTTTGTATTTTATATTTTTTCAGCGACAGAATTTATTAATATCTATGCTAAGTGTGCCTGTGAACAGTTCTCAATCCTGTCATTTGAATTGGTAGAACCCAGTAAAACCTTTATGCAGTACTTGGATCGAAAGTAGTCATTTTCCATAGTTTAGTAAAATTGTCAGTTGTTAGGGGCGGATGCTAACATTTCAAGAGTAGAGAAAAACATTGAGTGAAAAGCTACAAGCAGACTAATGTAGAGAGGATAATTAAAAGTTACTTAATAGATATGGTGGAAAGTGACCTCATTTGCATGCAGGCAATTTTTATGTGGTTACATCCAGAAATTGTTTGAGTTTGTCCCCTAGAACTCTATGTCATAGTCCATTTGTATTTTAGTACTCGTTATAAGCAATTCTAGGAAGTTTTCCCCCCTTAGTTATTAACCCTCTGTAATGACATCTGGTGGATGAACAAACTACTGATTGTTGCATGATACTGGACTGCATGTCCTTTTTGGTAATGGTTTAACAGTTAATAATTTTGGACATTTGAGAGATTTTCTATTTGACTAGCTAATTTTGGTAATTACCAAACATGCCATTTTAGGTGTTAGAACCACTGAGGGCGATGATAGGTGGTTCTCCTCTTGAAGATGCTCGTCATCTTGCTCAACGTTACAGCAAAATGAGACAAGATGCAGAGGCACAGGTAATCAGTAGTGAGAATCAAAAAGCTTGCTGTGGCTTGTAATATATCATCACCTGTTCTGTGGACGTTATAATATAATGCCATATAATTTAGTTAAACCATAACATATGAATAGGCAGCAGAAGTTTCTAGAAGACAAGCACGGGTAAGGGAATCTCCTATACCAGAAAATGTAGCAAGGCTGCATGCAGCAGAATCTAGAATGCACGAATTGAAAGCAAACATGGCAGTACTTGGTAAAGAAGCAGCAGCTGCATTGGCTGCTGTAGAATCACAGCAGCAGAGGCTTACATTTCAGAGACTTGTTGCTATGGTATGTATTGCTGTTTCTCCTAAAATTGATGCTCGATATTTTTTTCCTATGATACACGTAAAAGCCATGTGTTTAAAGTGAGTTTTTACTTTACAGGTTGAAGGTGAGAGGATATATCATGAGAGAGTAGCTACGATTCTTGGTAATATTGAAGCTGAGGTCTGTGGTTGTCTGTATAATTTCAGAAAAGGTCTTCGTTTATAGTGTTTTATGTGGTAGCCTGCAATTTTCTGTAGATTGTCTCAGAGAAACAACAGAAAGAGGCTGCTCCTCCTGCAACTCCTCTCAATCACTCTTCAGAGAAAACGAAGTACTTTCTTGCTGAGGCAAGTTCAAATTTTACTTCTCTATTTTTAAAAGTTTTCTTAAAGCACAAAGACTTCATACAATGGTAATTTCTATGGATCTTAAGAATCTAATCCGAAAGTTAATCTAATAATAATTTTATAGATAACAATTATTTGTTTTGACATTTAAGACTGACTATTATGCTGGTTCTTTACTGCTGTAACTAATGTTTTTGAAGCAATTATTTCCACTGTTGCTTTTCCCCTGTTTTTCAAAAGCAAAAATATTCCACACGGCAGTAATTTTTCTGAATTTTATTTTCTTACGAATGTGATTCTGAAAATTAATATCTAATTATAGTTCTATTGACAGCAATTTATTTGTTCAACACTTGAGACTGGCTAACACGGGTAGTATAATAATATTTCCACATATTGTGTTATCCAGTGCATGAAGGTCATCTTGTAGTGCCATAACAATGTATTTACTGGGCAAATCCTTGCTAAATCATGGTTCGCTGATACACGTGTATACGATTACAGGCAACACATCCTTTTGATGCTGCATCGGAGAAGGAACTGAGCTTGGCATTGGGAGATTATGTTGTTGTTCGGAAGGTTGCTGAATCTTTCTTTCCTGCCTTTCCTTTTTCCAATTTTTATTTATCTTGTATGCACGAGTGTGTATGTCATCGGGCTTTGTTGAGTTCAATTCAGTATGTGCATATGTATCATGTTTAGTTCTATTGTTATAACTGATTTCACTTCCCTAAAATGCACCAATATCTGTTCCATTCGGTGTTGAATAGCCCCCTCAAGAGTTTCATATAAGTTGGTCTTTGTGTTCTGTATTGAACATCTAAATAACTATATTTTTCATCTACACATCCATTTAAAGACTGAAATACTTTTCTCGGTATATATACTTGGCAATCGTACTAAATCCACCGTGCTTCTATGTATTAGCGAAGAAATTCCCCAATATGCTGTGCAGTATTTTCTAATATATTTATGCTTTACTCAGGTAAGTCCGTCCGGATGGTCAGAAGGAGAATGCAAAGGCCGAGCAGGTTGGTTCCCTACTGCATATGTAGAGAAACGCCAAAGAATCCCTACAAATTATACTGCTGCTGAAGTCTATTGAGGCTGGCGGTCAAATTTTTCCTCTCTCTTTTTCAATCTGTTTGGCAGTTCATCCTCTCAATCTTAAATATGTATATTATTGGGCTTGCTATGTTATTTCAATCCTGATGTATTTGAGAACACGTTCGTTTAGAAATGTTCCTCTGTATTGACTATTGACGTTGTGTGTGTGTTATGGGCTACGGCCCAAATTTCGTTTCACTTGGGCCCTGAAGTATCTCCCTAAGATCCATTAACTTTCAGATGTAATATGACCCATGAAACATAATCCTAACAATTGAAAATTATCCTTTTGTCTGATATTGGATAATAAGATAATTAAGCGCACTTAACAAGGATTTGGGTAAGTGAACTTACAGAAAATGTAAAACCATCTCTCTTCATCTTCAATCATCAAAAATAAATTCTTCATTCATCTCCAAGCTCAAGAATTCAAGGAGTTTGAAATGCAGGGCGCCAACAATAAAGGAATAAAGGACTGAAGATGGGAAAACAAATGGTGAAGTTATTGCTTCCAGCTAGATGCATCACCTGGGCCGTGCTACTCTACTCGCCCAATGCTTCACAGCTGGATGGATTGGAATAAAATGTAAATTCATTTCAAGTTCCACCAATATTCTAATTAATCTGCTTCCTCAATTTCAGTTCTCTTTTTATTGGCCTCTAGCGTGTCCAAACAATCTTAACTTCGAGGTGCCATTTTCTGTAATTTATCTCTCTTTTGGTGGATGAGTGGGCTTCGACGTTTTCAATGTGGCCGGAGGTGTCGCGCCTTGTTGGTTAGCCGATGATGGAGATGATGGGTGAGAAGATGAATGTAGTCATCGCTATGTGAAATATGATAATTGAATAAAATCGGGTTTAGGATTCTTAGGTTTAGGATTAATAGATACAAATACCCGAAAAATGTGACACTGACGTGAATAATAGACGTCGGGTCCACTCACGCCAACTCAGGCAAATTCTGGCACGTTTTGTCCGGAGTACTGGAAGAAAGTGAGGAAAAAGTGAACGCGGGAAATGTTTTTCGGCGTGAGATACAAGTGTTCGAGCACTGATGAGTGAAACAAAGATGATTGCGCAAATAACAATCACCAATCAAATGCTTATGATTATCCGTTAAAGATCAAGTTAATAAATATGGACAAGCAAGATGATATATGGAAAATTTTTCCTCTTGAATGTGTGTTAGAAAAGATGCTTACAAGGCTACCTTGTATATCGTTTTTTAGATTTCCCAAATATCCTTTCTCATTTACAAAGACTTTCTATTTATAGTGCATTGACCGATGTGGTATCCGTTGAATCAGAACTATGTGGTCTCATCTCCTTGACTAAAACTTCATATCACTGTCTGTCATACAATAAATACATTGATAACGGGTCAACAACCTTATACATTAGGCTGACACACCTGACATTCTTTATTACAAACGCTACATGAATCATTCCTAACGATTGTCTATTAATTTTTTAAGAGACAACTTCAGTTTCAGGAGCTTCAGATGAACTAAAGCTTCGATTGGAAGAAACTTTGTATCGGTCTTCTGTATGAAGAGTTTCGACATTTTCTCTGACATCTTTGGGTAGCACTTCGATTTAACAGGAAACGCTTTGCATTTACGTGCTTCGGCCATTTAGGCAGTGTTTCGACACAATAGCTTCAGTCATTCATGTGATCTCTTAAAATTTCACCAATTGACTCTTTGCTGACGTTTCTTTTCACGTGGATTGCTACGTGGCGTTTTGACTTGAGCCTCGGTGGTGAGGCGTAACAGCCTTCAACCTGTATGCACCTTAAATGTTTCCATAGCTTGCACAACTGACTAATGAAAATGCTAGGACGAACACATCTGCTCCACTGTAGCGTAAAGGCCTTAATCTATTGTATTCTTCTTGACTTATAAATATGATCAGCAGAAGAAAACAACAAAAATATTTCTTCTTATTACAAAAGATTTTTGGCCGGCGTAATTGCTATGAGACTTTCATACATTAGTGGAAACAATTTCAATAGTAAGCATAAGCTTACCAGCTATGTCCCAAAGGCCTAACTCCTAAGTTAACTGTAATTCCTTCAAACTACCACATTTGCACTGAAGTTATCAACACGGTTGGGATGTAATCCTAATTTTCCAAGAAAAGTTTAAGAACCCTAAAGTGAATGTAATTGATACATAATAGACAAAGATTCTATTCTAATTACATAATCAAACTACGGAAATAATTTCACTAAATCTGGGATCCCTGTGATATTACAGAGAGGATAGATAAATTTCCATATCATTAACAAGTATATAAAGTTACAAACCAGTTACAAACCAGGTCTATGATTTATTAATTACATGTGTTCAGGCGGAAAAACCAAACAAAGACCGACGGGACAACGAGTCGGGCGGTTGGTCGGTGGAGGTGGGGAGCTGTTCAATCGCCAGCGAAATAAAGGTCCAACGGGAGGCAATCGTAGGAGGCTGTAGCAGGCTGGATTCGCTGGAGGCTGGAGCAGGCTGCAACGGGAGGAGCAGTGTTTGATTTTAATAAATCTGATTTTTTTAATGAAAAAACCAATATTAAATTGATGTGTTACGTGACCCATTAGGACCCACCTCGATCCGCCCCTGGAGGAGCGGCAACAACGATGATTGTGGTGTGAGGGCTTGGGAATGGTAGTCATGGAGTCAAGGTCTGAAAGGGAAAAATAGAGGGTACATTTGAAAAATGGCTTGAGGTTGAATGTTAATTAAAGAATTTAAGGAGGAGGTATTTTTGAATTAATTGGCGATTCTTAGTAGTTGGATGACCCAATTGAAGTTTACCAAAATGTTGAAGGACTAAATCGCCTTTTACAAATAACCGGATGACCCAATTGAGGTTTCTGAAAGGATGAAGGACTAAAAATTATGTTTAAACTATAGTCGGATGACCCCATTGAAGTTTTCCCAAACATTGAAAAACCAAATTGTTTTTAAAATATAGTTGGAGGACTCAATTGTATTATCCTACAAGTATAAGGTCTAAATTGCTTTAAAACTATAATTGGATGAGCAAAATGAAGTTCCCCAAAGGGTTCAAGGATTAAATTAGATTTAAGCAATAACTGGATGACCCAATTGAGTTTTAATAAATTTGAAGGATGAAATTGCTTTCAAACCAGTAGTTGGATGACCCAATTGAAGTTTCCAAAACACTAAAGGACTAAATTGAATTTACATAATAGATGGATTACAAAAATGAAGTTTTCTAACATCTGAATTTAATTGATGAAAAAACATAGTTGGATGACCTTATTGAAGATTCCTAAAAGCTGAATTACAAAATTGAACTTCAAGAATAGTATGCTGACGAAAACGATGTTTCCTAATAGTTAAGGACTAAATTGCTAATGAAAAGTAGTTTGCATGACCAAATTAAAATTTCTGAAACGTTTAAGGACTTAATTGTTCCCAACCAATAGACAGATGACCAAATGGATGTATCATAAATGTTGAAGGACTTATATGCTGCAGAACGATAGCTAGATGACCCAATTCAAGTTTCCGAAAAGATGAAGGACTAAACGAACTGTAAGTAATAGTCGGATGACCTAATTGAATTTTCCCAATAGTTGAATGACTTAGTTGACTTCAGTTGATAGTTAGATGACCAAATTGTAGTTTCCTAATAGTTGAATGAGTAAATAACTATAATTAATAGTTAGATGACCAAAATGAAGTTTCCTAATAGTTGTATGACCAAATTGACTTCAATTCATAGTAAAATGCCAAAATGTAGTTTCTTAATAGTTTAAGACTAAATTGATTTTAATTGATAGTTAGATGACCAAAATTGCTATCCATAAGTAGTTGGATGACGAAATCGAAGTTTACTAAAGGTTGAGGGATTAAATTGATCCAGAATAATAGATGGATGACCAAAATTGAAGTGTTCTGAAAGTTGAAAGACTTAATTACTTTCGAACAGTAGTTGGACGACCGAATTGAAGTTTTTCCAAAAGCTGAAGGATAATATTGCTTTTTAAATAATAGTTGGATGACCCAATTGAAGTTTCGTGAACAATGAAGGACTTATATGTTTAAACAAATAGTTAGATGACCTAATTGAAATTTATCTAAAGTTTAGTGATTGAATTGGTTTTAAGCGATAGTTAAATGATCGAATTGAAGTTTCTTAAAACGTGAAGGACTGAATTGGTTTAAACTATAACCTAAACCCTAAAACCGAATACTAACCCCTAAATTTTAGTTGCGAAATCGAATTGAAGTTTCTTAAAACTTGAAGGACTAAATTGGTTTTAAACTATGCCCCTAAACCAACCCTAACCCTAAATTTCGATTTGGTCATCTAGCTATTGTGGAAAACCAATTTAGTCCTTTAACTTTAGAGAAACTGGAATTGGATCCTCTAAGTATACTTTACAAGCAATGTAGTCCTCAATCTTGTAGAAAATCCAACTATAGATTAAAAGCAATTTTGTGCTTCAACGTTTAGGAAAATCCAATTGGATCATCCAAGTATGCTTTAAAAACAATTTCGTCATTCAACTTTAGATAAACTTCAATTGGGTCATCCAAGTATATTTTAAAAGCAATCTCATCCTTCAAATCTTAATTTTGCCTTTAAAGTTCACTCAACATCTGTTTCGTCAATTGTATACAAAATGGCGGATGAAGGGCAGGCAACGAAGAAAGGATCTGAGAAAGTTCCATTCTATAAACTTTTTGCTTATTCAGATAGGGTTGATGTTTCTCTTATAGTCGTCGGAATAATTTCTGCCATTGCCAATGGATTGACGCATCCACTCATGACTTATTTTCGGCCAGACAATCAATTCTTTCGGAGGGACGGATCTATCTCACGTAGTGCATGAAGTTTCAAAGGTGACTTTGTATTTTGTTTTTAATTTTCAGACAATGAGATCACGAGCCTCATTCTAAGTACAATTACCACTTTACTTTGCAAGTGGTGCTATTAAATTCTGGTATCAAGAAATAAGTAATGTGAATTCAGTGGTCTCCTTCGAAACTGGGATTTTTATGGCTTTTTCAGAATAGATGAACAAATTAAATTTCACTGAGTATTTGACTAGATGGTGCACAAGTTTATGGAAATGAATAATAAATAATTAATATGAAATGAATTTCAATGAACAAATTGTCTAAAACCAAAAGCCTTCTGACCGAAAAAAAGTAGAAATTAGGTTATACGAAATTCAACTTACGCATAATTTAAATTATTCCATTTTATCCTCAATTCTGCCATATTTTGGGTAAAAAGTTTGGCGATGAACACAAAGTTATGGTGGTAATAAGCAATTCATAAATTGAGCAAAAAGGAAATTAAGCAAATTTTAGGAAAATGATTATCATATATATTCATGGCATCTTAGTTTTACTGCTTTAGCATGCACAATAAGACTAGTCTGGTTCAAAATTTGGAAAATGATTTTGACACCCTGATCAAAGCAGAGTAAAAAATTTCTTTCACTGTTGAGGAGTTTATAAGTACATATGCTATATTGTCTTGGAATTTTTTCACGTCTCTCTCAAATATGTTTATTTGGCTGTTGGAGCTGGCATAGCTTCATTTCTACGTACGTACTTGTAGTCATTCAATTTTTCTCCCCAAAGCATATAAAATTTAGTGAATTTTCGTAATTACATTCTTCAAGTTTTTTCAAAATTGACTTCAATGGAAACTGCTTGTTTGTGCCATCGCAGAGATGTAATGCTGGATAGTAAGTGGAGAAAGACGAGCAGCTTGAATTAGAGGGTTGTACTTGAGAATGGGAGAGGTCATTACGAGGATGTCTGGGGGCACCATTCTCATTCAAGAAGCCATGGGCAAAAAAGTGAGTTCTTATACTTCGAGTGCAATTCACTTATTTTGTTATAATTAATGTTAAGGAAGAAAAAGAAACTAAGGTATTGTCTATTGTATCGTCTTGTCGAATACTATCTACCAAACTACTTGAACCTTGTTAAGCAATCATTCTCTCAGGTTGGGAAATTCATTCAATTTATGTCAACATTCATTGGAGGGTTTATAATTACTTTCTGTAAAGGATGGCTTCTATCCTTAGTATTGTGTTCTTGCATTCCTGCCCTTGCTATAGCCAGCGGATCCATGTCATTGCTTATGACGAAGATGTGGAGTCGAGGACAAGTTGCTTCAGGAGCTGGAAATGTGGTTGAACAAATAGTAGGAGCAATCAGAATGGTAATTAAAATGCTGCAATCAACACAGTATTAGTTTGCATTTGCACTCAAATTACAACTGAATTCCTGAACTTTTTACGTTTCTTCTTGACAATTGTAGGTGGCATCCTTCACCGGAGAGAATAAAGCAGCAGAAAAGTATGACAGCAAATTGCAAATAACCTATACATCCACTGTTCAGCAAGGGTTGGCTTCAGGCATTGGACTTGGCTCAGTTTTACTAATTATCTTTAGTACTTAAGGACTCGTCATATGGTATGGATCAAAACTGATCGTGGAAAAAGAACAGTGGTGGAAAGGTTATCAATATCATGATGGCCATAATGACAGGTGGAATGTAAGTAAAACATCAAATCTTGTTTATTATACTCTCTAGTTTTGTTTGGCAGTGCATACCAAAATTGCATTTATTATTAATTTGAAAGTAACTCACTCCATATACTCTTGAATCAGATCACTTGGACAGACATCTCCATGTATAAACGCATTTGCAGCATACAAGATCTTCGAGTCTATTGAACGGAAAATTGATGTGTATGATGATAGAGGAATTGTTTTGGAAGATATAAGAGGTAAAATTGAACTTAAGGATGTGTATTTCACATATCCAGCAAGGCCAGAAGTGCAGATATTTTCAGGCTTTTCATTACAAATTGTTAGTGGCCAAACTGCAGTTCTAGTTGGGCAAAGTGGAAGTGGGAAGTCCACAGTTATTAGCACGTTGGAGAGATTTTATGATCCTGATGCTGGAGAAGTACTTATAGATGGAGTTAATTTGAAGATGTTGAAAGTAAAATGGATCAGAGGAAAAATGGGACTTGTATGTCGGAACCAATCTTATTTGCAACAACTTTAAAGGAAAACATATTGTATGGCAAGGAAGATGCTTCTGATGAAGATGATAGAACAGCAATAGAACATACATGTGAGGAAATAACATTATCCCGTTTACAGGGGCTTGATACAGTGGTGGATGAACATGGAAATCAGCTATCCGGTGGGTAGAAGCAAAGGGTTGCAATTGCTAGAGGTATTCTTAAAAATCCAAAAATCCTTCTTCTTGATGAGGCAACAAGTGCTCTGGATGCAGAGTCAGAACGCCTTGTGCATGATGCATTTGAGAATGTTATGACAAACCGAACAACAGTGTTGCACACCATCTGACAACCATAAGAAATGCTGATCATATAGCAGTAATGGAAGCTGGACAACTAGTAGAACAAGGTATAAGCATCACAATTTGTTAAATAGTATTTTAAGTTTTAGCATATGTAATCAATTTGAAAATAATTTTGCCCAAAATAATGCAAGGCACTCATGCTGACTTGGTAAGGAATCCCGACGGAGCATACTCCCAGCTTATTCAAATGCAAGAAGGTGATACACATGTAGATAACATTGAACGGACAGACTTTCAGAAAATGGATTCTACTCTAGAATTAAATGGGAACTTGAGCAAGTCTTTTGAGTATCAGAATTTCCATGAGGAGATCGACAAGCAGTGGATCACTCCCTCCTCACTTTGGTGCTCCTGATCTTATTGACTATCAAGAAGCTCAAACTGGAGATACCAGTGATGAAAGGGAAGTCAAGGTTTTGAAGGAACATAAGAAAGTTTCTGTAAGACTCCTTGCATACTTAAACAAACCCAAGTTGCCATACTTGCTGGTAGGATCATTGGCAGCTGGGGCACATGGTGTAGTCTTTCCAATATTTGGATTCTTACTTTCATCAGCTATTAAAATTTTCTTTGAACCTGCAAACAAGCTTAAGAAAGATTCCAGGTTTTGGGGACCCATGTTAGTTGTCCTTGGCCTATGTACCTTGGTGGTTGTACCAGTACAGAATTCCATTTTTGGAGTTGCTGGTGGTAAGTTGATACAAAGAAACCAGGAGATTAGTTGGTTTGATAATCCTCGCAACTCAAGGTTTGTAAATTCTTTTTACTAGTAATCATCATATTCTTTGATTCTATTCAATTGATACTAAAAGAGAAGCATTTGTTGGACGCAGTGGTGTTGTTGGTGCAAGGTTATCTACTGATGCCTCGACTGTAAGGAGCCTTGTAGGCGATGCTTTAGTGCTAATTTTCCAGAACATAGCGACGGTGATAGCAGGCCTGGTGATAGCCTTCACGGCCAATTAGTTGCTAGCCATCATAATCGTTTTGTTCTGCCGCTTGTGGTTTGCTAGGATTCCTCCAGATCAGGTTCTACAAAGGGTTCAGTGCAGATGCCAAGGTATTTTTCAGTACCTGAACGTCATGATCATTCAAGTACTACTTATTTGTGTGTGTGTATATATACCCACAGACATCTAAGTAAAGATGCAGTGAGCAGCATCAGAACTGTTGTGTCATTTAGTGCTGAAGAGAAGGTGATGAAAATGTACAAGAAAAAATGCGAGGCTCCTGTGAAGCGAGGAGTCTGTTTCTTTTGCTCTCTTTTGCACAAATTCCTTCTGTTCCTACATTGGAGCTGTTCTGATTCAACATGGGAAAGCATCACTTGGGGATTTGTTCAAGGTAAATTAAGAATGTCTTGTTCTTATCATTCACTTGCTGAATTCATCTTCAATTAAACCACAATATTCTGCAGGTTTTCTTTGCCCTAACAATGTCAGCTATCGTAGTTTCTCAAGCTAGTGCAATGGCTCCTGATGCGAACAAGGCTAAGGATTCTGTTGCTTCTATATTTGAGATCCTGGATAGTAAACCGGAGATTGATTCAATTAGTGAAGAAGGCACAACATTGTCTTGTGTTGGAGGTGACATTGAGTTTCATCATGTAAGCCTCAAGTATCCAACACGGCCAGACATCCAAATCTTCAAGGATTTGTGCCTAAGTATGCCTTTTGGGAAGGTATTATCACCCAGCCAAATAAAGAAATATCTGCTCTCTCCTGTCTAGTTCTACATTTTGTCATTTTGTAATTTTTTATTTTTAAATTTAGCTAATATATGTTTTTGCAGACAATGGCTCTAGTTGGAGAGAGTGGAAGTGGGAAGTCCACAGTTATCAGTTTGATACAAAGATTCTACAATCCCGACTCCGGCCAAATATTCTTGGATGGAGTCGAAATCTGAAAATTGAAGCTAAGTTGGCCAAGGCAAAAAATGGGATTATTGAGTCAAGAACCTATTCTTTTCAACGAAACAATCCGTGAAAACAACGCACATGGGAAAACAGGGGATGTAGCTGAAGAGGAGATCATTTCAGCAACAAGAGCTGCTAATGCACACAACTTCATATCAGGATTGCCTCAAGAATACGATACTAACGTTGGAGAGAGAGGAATTCAATTGTCCGGTGGACAAAAGCAAAGAATTGCTATAACAAGAGCAATTTTGAAAGATCCAAAGATACTTTTGCTCGACGAAGCTACAAGTGCACTGGATGCTTAGTCAGAGCGTATAGTCCTGGAAGCCTTATATAGAGTTATGGTGAACAGAAATACAATTGTTGTAGCTCATCACTTGACTACGATAATGGTGACAGACACCATTGCTGTTGTGAAGAATGGAGTCATTGTTGAAAAGGGAAGTCACGACGTGCTTGTGAAAATGAAAGATGGGGTCTATGCATCATTGGTTGCTCTACATTCTTGTTCAGAATAAAGCGAACCATCACTCTGTTTGACACTGTGTCACGTAACTGAAATTTTTGAATTTTGATTTAGTTATCAACATAGCTTTTACAGCATGCATTATTATCATCTGCATTCTGCACGACTTTGATAATCTCAATGGAGATTTTATTTATAGATCGGAAAAAAATACTAAATTGCAAACAAACCATTGATTAATTAATGCTAGTTATTCAAGTCACGTAATCCAGTATCATCTTGACAAGAAATTGTTGCCTATACATACTTCCAATTCTTATCTTGTACTTAACAAGATTAACCATAATTAAGAAAAATAAAATAAAATCACGCGATGAAATAATTAAATATTTCAAGTATGTGTTTTTCAATACAAAGTTACATTGCAACTTCTGACATACAGTTTCCTTCATTAATTACTATGTTAAATTGGCTAATCAATAAAAGGGCCTTATTTGAGTAACAAGACTTAAATCATTCTTCTACTGGTTGACACACATTTATTCAATCAAAGCAACTTGATTCTGGGTGCAGATAGCAGCTACCATACCTGCATACAAAAATCTTAGCAGATACCATATTTCTCATTTAATGAACTCAGCATGCATGAATCAAGAACCAGATTATTCTTACTCTAAATTTTCATGGCGTCGAGGTATGATTTCCCATCAAGTTCCCGCGAAAATAATCCTTTCAAATAATCAACATAGTTGATTCTTTTGAATTTTGCTGGAGTTTCTGGAGTCACAAGGCTTGGTGCTGGACCTAAATCACCATCTATATTTGGGTTGAAAAATGTGGCAATGGAGAGCCTTTCTTTCTTCGAGTTGACAGTTGCTCGATGTTCAATGCTTCGGTAAATTCCATTCGTCACAATCTGTCAAAGCATATAAATGGAAACGATATAAAGACTCAACAGATCTCAATGAATACAACATAATTTATAGGCTATGGATACACAAACTGTTGAGAGAACAATTTATAAATGGAGTGACTTTAGGCCATTTGATCATGTACAAATACCTCCAAGACGTCTCCAATGTTGATAACAAAAGCATTAGGGAGTGGAGCAACAGGAATCCAAGCTCCATTTTTCTTAATCTGAAGACCTTCAATTTCATTGACTTGGAGGAGAATGGTGAGTCCAACTGCATCAGAGTGGGGGCAAAGGCCGGTAACGAGCTCCGGTTGGGGGCAGGGAGGATAGTAATTCATCCTCATTGCTTGCATCCCTTCTTCGAAAACCATGTTCATTTCCTCAGCTTTCATGTGTAAAGCTTTAGCCATTAGGTCTAGGATTTTCATGGCAAGGTTTTTCAATTCTGCGGCATATTCGTCTATCGCATCCCTGCAAAAATCAAGATTAAAGGAGCCAACTAACAACATTTTTAGTACAGCTATCAGATGAGATTAGACAGTACAGTGTCTACTACATACTGGCGATACGTGTTTCTACCTGAACTTAGCAGGAAGCTTGGGAATTAAGTGAGGCTTTCTCAAGTGGATTGGTAAGGTGACTACATAGAATAAGTCTGCCCAATCAAGCTTTTGCTCTTCTGATACAACGAAGGCCTGTCCATAACCCTCTATGTCCCCTGATTCTTGGCTAAACTTCTTCTTTTCCTCTATTGGGAGATTGAAGAATTCTTGAATTTCTAACTTCATTTTCTCCACCTTTGGAAAGCTAACCCCATGGTTGATCAACTGCAAGTAGCCAAGTATGATCATATAAAACAATATCCAACAGAAAATNGAGGCTTTCTCAAGTGGATTGGTAAGGTGACTACATAGAATAAGTCTGCCCAATCAAGCTTTTGCTCTTCTGATACAACGAAGGCCTGTCCATAACCCTCTATGTCCCCTGATTCTTGGCTAAACTTCTTCTTTTCCTCTATTGGGAGATTGAAGAATTCTTGAATTTCTAACTTCATTTTCTCCACCTTTGGAAAGCTAACCCCATGGTTGATCAACTGCAAGTAGCCAAGTATGATCATATAAAACAATATCCAACAGAAAATTATAATTAAGGACCTGTAACATGATATTAAGAATTGTTGAATGACAATGGTGCTGTCAAACGTGTCAAGCCGCCGCACTTTGAAGCAGCACAAGAACGGACAGACATGCCAGTTGCAGGAGCCAATCGTGAAAAATTGTTATAGTAGTTTCAGTGCGTACCTGAAAGAAACCCCATTCTTGGCACGCAGCGTGCAGTTTTTGAAGCTCTGCATCCATTGAATCTTTCTCCATCAACTTTTCGATGTCAATCACAGGAATTCGATTTTCAGGTAAGGAGGAAATGAGATGATCTTGATTAGGACGCTGGTATCTTGGTGGAACAGCGGTCGATTTCTCCTTGGCCAATTCCTGCACAATAGGCACCTGTAAAGAACTACCTAGCTTTTTAAACCTTGCTTCCATCTGCAGCAATTTTGCCAATGGTCTCTCTTCCTCTCCTAT
>CAIGRK010391605.1:0-12553 GCA_903798315.1 Fraxinus greggii | reverse complement strand
ATCGAAAATTTGACTATAATTTTTAAAGATATATACAGGTTATTGCAACAAAATAAATAAAATTGTTTAATGTCCTGGTGATGAGAAAAAGTAGACATTTGAGATTTTTAAATAATTAATTCTCTTTGTTTTTAAAGAATTTTGGTCAAACGCCATTTAAACAAACACATGGTGGCCATTCCAACTCATTCCCCAAACCTAAACAAGATATAAAAACACGTAAAAGAGCTTTCTTGAATTCATTGAGCGGTGTTCTGTATTGCTATTTGATATTGTCAGTTTTTGTTATGATGGATTCGAACCAGGAATTGCCTGAAGGGACAGTGCAGAACGTGCTGGATCAGGATACCCTCAAGTGGGTTTTCGTGGGTGGCAAGGGCGGCGTGGGCAAGACGACGTGCAGCTCCATTCTTGCAATTCTACTCGCGCGGGTGCGACCCTCTGTGCTTATCATCTCCACTGACCCTGCTCACAATCTTAGCGATGCGTTCCAGCAGAGGTTCACCAAGGCTCCTACACTTGTCAATGGCTTCTCCAACTTGTACGCTATGGTATGGATACGAGTCTTCTCTTTTTAACTTAGTTTTGCTTTCTTGAAATGTTTTTTCTTTCGTAGTCTTTGTGGTTTTCTAGATTTGTTTGGATTAATTTTGGATTGTTTGAGAAGGACGGATGGGATATTTGTGAAATTTTTACATGAAGTGTTGGGTATTTGATGAATTTATCGGGCCTGTGGATGGTTTTAGTTGTGGACAATTCTAAAGGTTTCTTTTTGCTCTTTTTAAACCTTTATTTTGGATTCTTCAAATAATTTTTTTCTTATGGTTTTTTATTACTTTGACATTCGAAGCATTGGTAATGGGTGGCCGGGTGGCTTAGGGAAAAATAAAATTAATTAAATTTATATTCAGTATGAAGGATACATGTGAAGGGAATTTAAATGTGTGAGATCTAATGCCGCGATACGTGTACAACAATCTGCTTGTATCTAGTTTCCCCTTTGAGCTTTTATTTTTATGCATTAGTCATAGTCATATATAATGTAGATTTAGTTAATGAGATAGTCGCTATTATACTATTCAAGTACAAATATTAATAATTAAAGAACCTAGTGTCATCAGATTTTTAAAGATAGGTATCCTGGATTTTTGTAAGGTTATTGAATGATTAGAATTAAAGAATGTGCTTTTGTTGAAGTAAGAAGAAAAATGAGGTGAAGGCAAAATAGATGACTGCAGGGGAACTTTTTGACATTTTTTTTTTTAGCTCAAAGACATCCACAAATCCTTAGTGAGCATTTAGGCTCCACCAAGGAAGGTCGATGTGGGTTAAGTTTTAGCTTAAAATAAAGTTATATTTGCATTAGCATATTAGGCATATACGGTAGTGTATTAATTGATATTGTGGTAATTGTGTGGATTTCAAACTTCTCGTATCTTGAGTTTTTTATCTATTGCAAATTTGCAATTCTGCCTCACAGGAAGTTGATCCTAATGTGGAAAATGAAGACACATTGGGTTCAGATAATATGGATGGTTTTCTATCCGACTTAGCAAATGCTATTCCTGGAATTGATGAAGCTATGAGTTTTGCAGAAATGTTGAAGTAAGTTTTATGTTTCATACTGCTTCGAGATGACATATAGTCTATTTTTGCAATGTATGAATGTTTTGCCACCCCTCCCTTTTTAATTCAAGGGGCCAAGGTCAGAAAACCTGTTCAGTGGAACAACTTTAGTTTATTGTGTCTGATGACATTTCGTCTAAAGAAAATTATGTGCGTGCGTTAAGAAACTTTACTTTCAAGAATGTAGTTCGAGTAACGGTATATAAGCAATTCTTTTGATTGGTTTCTTAACACTTAGTGTTGATCCAAAACACTACTTAGTTAACACTTTCGAAGAAGTAATAAGATCCCTTGTGATCTATATCCATTCTTTTCACTTTGATTCTCACAAGGACGTTAGGAGAAAAACAATAAACTGCCTGGTTAGGTTATATGGAGAAATGCATCAGGCATTTGTCCATCAACAAAATAATATAGAAATTGAAAGGACTGATCTAGGATCTGTTATGTGGACCAAAAGTTGGGCTGTTAAGAGAATCTCCACTACTGGAGTGCGATTGAGATAAGAATATTGAGATTGGTTCGCGGGAAAACAAGGAAGTATTGAGCATGAAATGAACACATTCATCAGTTTGTTGGAGGGGCACTATTTGACAATAAAAGCATGAGGACTGATCAAAATTGTTTTGGCCCATCCAGTTCTGGCTGCTACATATATTGGTTAAAAAGGTTATTGGTCGAGTACCAGTTGCAAACTTAAAGGAAGAGGTCGACTTAAAATCCCATAAAAGGAGATAAATAAAAAAGATTAAAACTTCCTCTCTTAAAAAATAAAAAATAAATGAATGATGGAAACCTTTTTACATTATCTTTGGACATTGCTCTTGAAAGATTGGAGTGTTGAAAGAGGATTTGTGTAGTTATACAGGATAAGACAGAGTTAAATTTTCGGTAATGCAAATAACGGTAGCCCTCTCCACACAAGCTGTTAACTTTAAAGACACCTTCACATAATATGCCTAAAAATTTTAGTTCTATAAAATTTTACAAGTTGCCTAGACATATTTTCTGTATTTCTATTGCAAGTAAAACTTGCTTTCACGTCCAAAGCACTTTTTGTTTTCTTCAGTGAATCTGACCCTACTTGAACACTGATAAATTCTTTTATTTAAACCGATTATAAACAACTCCCAAACATGCTTTTATTTAGGTTCCGTTGATTTAACCCAAAGTGAATGTGATCATGTGATCTGTTGGAAAGAAATGAAACTATTTGGATATTGTCCTTATAGTTTCATCTAACTAATGAATTTCAATGACTGATTGTGTAATATATATGCTCTATATATTTTGTTTACGGAAATTATCCTTTAATATTTTTTTTCAGGCTAGTGCAAACAATGGATTATTCTGTGATAGTATTTGATACAGCTCCAACTGGACATACTCTCCGTCTGTTACAATTCCCTTCAACATTAGAGAAGGGGCTTGACAAAATGATGAGTTTGAAGAGTAAATTTGGGGGCTTGTTGAGTCAGGTATATTATCCCTCCCTTTCTTACTTCCTTTTGTTTTATTTTACTCTTTTATTTATTTATTTTGGAGGGAGTGTGAGGTATATTTAAGACGTAAAGCAGGATATGCTTAAAACTCTTGTCATTCAGAAGTTAAAATGGCTATACCTGGCCTCCTGTTGCAGGCTTGTTACTCTTTTTGCTGAAGATAGGTGATGTGTATATTGTTATTTTCTAGGAAAATTTAGTTAGCTATATTACCACATCTTTTTCAATCGGTTATTAAATGATAAAAAAGTTATCTGTAGTAACTGCATCTTGCAAATTTTGAAACAGATTTTGATTTTCTTTGTTTATTTTTTCCGCCAGACTCAATGCGTTCTTTTTGTATGTGTATATTATGTTTCTGATTACCTATGTGGTCACTACAGTAAGTGTTGATTTATATCAGAGTCAGGTTGCTAAAATTAGGTGAATTATACTGCAGCAGCATGTGCTTGTTGCTGTTCAATGATGGTTATGTGAGACAATAGTAAATTTAATTATTTTGTATACTTAACCTCAGGTTGTGGTACAAAAGATTGTGAAAATGATTTGATTTACTATCTGACCAAATCAATTGTTAGCTGTAATTTTCATTGCTTGCAAGATCTTGATGATTTTCTCTCCTCCGTCCCACCCACTCTGTTTTTCGTTTCTTTTGTTCTTTCTGTGAGATGAAGGATAAACATTCAAACCTTTTGCCTAGAACTACTAATTGGAATTGCTGTGTCCTCTTTTCTTGAGATTAGAAAATGATCATTATGTTGATAATGTAACTGAGAACCTGCTGATTGTAATTAGTTTTTTTTCCCCCCTTCGGTTAAGATTTAGTTTGTAATTAGTTGTTACTTTCATGTATTTCTGAACATTTCCCCAGTGAGCTCGTGGCATTGAAGGTTCAGTAGGCATACTAATTATAGATGGTTGCAATTATGAAGTTGATTTTGATGTATGAAGATGTAATATTTGTTTTCTGAGCATCTATCTTCTCATGTATGTCTAGCAGGTTTGTTTGATAATGTAAATAACTGTCACTGTATATGTTGGTGTCAGATGACTCGTCTAGTTGGTGGCGGTGATGAATTTGCTGAGGACGCGATGTTCGGAAAGCTTGAAGGCATGAAAGATGTGATTGAACAAGTGAACAAGCAGTTTAAGGATCCAGTGAGATATTTCCCTTCTTGTTAAATACACAATCCATATTAAAATTGCTGGTTAGGGATCAGTTGAAGGGCTGTCTTAAACACACTCTAGATGCCAATAAACACTCAAGTACTGAAGTGCCCAAGGTTTGCTGTGGGGCATTTGAGAAATGTAATGGTACTTGTAAACTCAGGAGCTAGTAGAAAACCTGATGTAGCAGAAGCGTAAGAATTGAAGAAAAACACAAGATCGACAATAATTGATTCTTCCAAATACCGATTTGGATCGAGAATGGAAAAACACTCAATGTTTATATTATTCAATTAAAACATAATAGACGACGGCCGAACACAAGATAAAAAATTGTTGATTTTTTCAAATACCAATTTGGATCTAATATTGGGAACATAAATTGAACTGAAATTAACATGTGTACAGCATACCTAGCAAATTTTCCTGATCCATCAATGTTTCTAATTTTGGGCAGGATTTGACAACATTTGTCTGTGTATGCATTCCGGAATTCCTCTCACTATATGAAACTGAAAGACTTGTTCAGGAACTGACCAAATTTGAGATAGATACACACAATATTATTATTAATCAAGTAATTTTTGATGAAGAAGGTATGCTTATATTTTGTCATATTGGCACTTCTCTCTTACTATGTAATATTTTTACTGAAACTAAAATGTTATTCTTTCAGCTGTTGAATCAAAGTTGCTCAAAGCTAGAATGCACATGCAACAAAAATACTTGGACCAATTCTACATGCTGTATGATGATTTTCACATAACTAAGTTGCCGTTGCTGTCTCAAGAGGTAAGAATTCTTTTAAGAGTATGTTTGGTAAACATTACTAGATAGGACTGTAAAGACAAGATTTTAGTTTCTTTTTCTTCTTTATCGCTATCTTTTATTATCAAATTCTCTATACCAAAATTTTAAATCCTTGATTTTTCAGCGTATGCATATCTGCTGTTAGCCTGATGAACTGGTGATGTCTGATAGGTTTGTGGGGTCGAAGCTTTGAAAGCATTTTCACGCAATTTCTTATCGCCATATCAACCATCCATTGTTCGAGGAACTGTAGAGGAGCTGGAGCAGAGAGTATCGATACTTAAAGAAGAGCTGAAGAAAGCTGAAGCTGAACTAGAAAGACTGGGAAAAGGAAAACAAAAGATATGATTCAGAAAAATTGACTTGGAAATTGAACTCCTGTGAGTTCCAGCGTTGGACGACTCTCGGGCATTTTGCCTTTCTGAATAGTGCTTGTGCATATTTTCCATTATTCCATTGTTAACTGTGGCAGGCTTAACTTATGGCATTAACAGTTCATATTGAAAGATGAATCCAAGTCTATTCAGTAATTACATGCTCTAGAAATTTTTGGTTCGTTATAAAACTGGTTTTGTTGGTTTTTCAATTGGATTGTAATTAGGGGTGCCAGCAGACCCATTCTTGAGTTTTTCAAATCAGACCATTTTAAAAAGTTTTGCTGACTGTATATTTTATTTCACTTTTTACTTTATCGTCACTAGTTCAATATACTTTCTCGACGATTAAACAAACTGTGTGTGTATGTGTTGAGCTGTAAATTTAAATACATAAAAATCAAAGAAAAGTCTCAACATGGTATTTTATAACGGAAAAATGACCAAATTAGTCATTTTTATTAAAATTTAATATATAGTTTTATTTTCTTTTAGAGGTTAAGATTGTAATTTATCAATTTAGTTTATGGAAAACATTTAAATATTTTTATTTTTATTTTTTTAACATGTCCGATTTGATTTCAAAACGTCGTCAAAATTTCGAAACCTAAATCAAATCGATTCAGAATGTTTTGATTTACTTCAAATTTTTTTTCTCTAATAGGTCTATGTTGACATCAAATCCACGATTTAAAAAAAGTTGGATTTTGGTTCAGTTTGCTGGTTTTTGCCAACAACCCTAGATTGTAGGGAAATTTGCACCTAGGGTTCTCAAACTTCACCTTTTCTCGCACTTGGGTCCCCATTCTTTTATTTTTGACAGATGGGTCTCCAAACTATCATAATTGCTGTATCTCAGGACACATGGAAGGAAACCATCCAAGATAATATCAAATTCTCTCTAGCAATGCATGTTACTCATTCAAACAAGGATAAATTGATCTACCCAATATATAAGGTCCATGTTTCTAAACTTTCACTCGTTGCTCACTTTTTCTCTCGATTGTTAGTTTCAAATCCTCGTGTTCACTCCCTATTCAAAATTGTTTACAAACTTCACAACTACAACATATAAATCCATTGGTAGTTAGCAAAACTTGAAGCAGCCTTTTTGGATTGCATCTTTTAGAGAACATTGCGGAGAATATTGAATGGGTTATTGGGTTTATAGCTTCTTTGTAAAGCCTTTGAAATGCATCTCAAACTTATTCATGCGTTTTGTAGAACTTACAATTTAATACTCACTTATTTTTCACTCTTTCAGTAGATTCACTACATATCATCACTTAATAAATGACCAATAAACAATTATTTACTTTTTAAAAAATTTTGTCGTAAAATATTTGTAACTAAAAGTTAGTAACTTCTTTACCTTTTTCAATTATTTGTAACTCATAGTTTAATTAAGATTTATATTCACTTATAAGTAAAATTAATATAAGTAATTTTTTTTTAAGTTAACCAAACACGCACCTTATCCCAACTCCTTCCACTAATAATCCGTTCATCAATTCAAGACAATCCTGCATAAATTTTTTTAGTACACGTCAGTGACACACACACACACAACACACACACACACAAGCGTAAAATACTAACGAATAAAAATCCCCAAAATTCACAATTTCCTCTGTTTTCTCATCCGGGGTTCTTTCAAAATCGCAGAATAATTTCCGAACGGATTTGGAAAAAAGTTTTGCGCTGTGCTCGTGGCTTATAAATTTTTAGGGTTCAAAAATTTTTACACACAGAAGAAATCAAGATTCATTTTTTACAGTGCAGATTCGATTTTTGCGTTCCATGGAGGTTTACAAAAGATGGGTTAGGAGGAATAGGGACTACGTGCACTCACTTGAGTCTCTAGCTAATGTAAGCCTGTTGAACTACTAACATTTTTATCAATTATACGTTACTTGTAATAGTGTTGTTCTCCAATCGGCTTTTGAATATTCGAGTTAGAAATTGTTTAATTTAGGTGATAAGCTGTTTCTCCTTTGAATTTTGCTTCTTAAATAGAGGAAATGGGGTTGAAACAGTGTTAAAAGGAGGTATCTTAAAGCACATATGCTTTTAAGCTAATATACTGCAATATGACGAATTATCACCAGTTAATAAGCAATTTGAGCTCAAAATTGCTTCCTTTTAATTCATTAGAATTTTAAAATACTAGAGTTGTCTTCTCTTGTGCACATGATGATATCCATATATGAGTTTTTGCTTTATAAATGGATATGGCCCCCATTCTCGGTTGAGGTCAAACTGCCCCAGTCTCTTCCAGTTCTGTCTGGGACTAAATAAGTACAAATGGGAGGTTCTTGGAAATGGAAAAATATGCTTTTAATGAATGACGTGTATATTTGATTCACAAGTCGTAACCTCATAACATCATAAGCTGCATAATGCTTGCACGCTTCCATCTACCCTTTCTTCTGTCCCTACGCCCTGGGTACAAAATTTCTCACTTGTGTTGGATCATAACTCTCTTGCAAATTGCATAATAAGTTTGATCTAATTTCTGTTGCCTTTTTTGTGTAGTTGATATTCATTTAGCCTCTGATTGTCTCTCTTTCTTTCAGAATTCTTTTATCTACATACTCATTTTCAAACATACATTCACATAATAAAATGTTCAACACGTAAACCCAAAACGTTTTCCTACTTTTTTGCCACACATTCTCTAAATATTCACTATTCAAAACAATGTTTTTCCAAAAAAATGACCAGCAAACAATGGCTTAACTCGCTCTGTGACCTAATTTTTTAATGAGACCTTTTAGCGCAGAAGCCTGATAGTGTTTCATAAGAAGTTGCCATGTTACCAAAGCCAATCCATTGTTGATCCTTTTCTTAATATACATTTCACTATGTCATAAACAAACCTCACTTGCGAAATATGCATTGATATACTCCTTATCCTTCTTCCACAATTTATTATTTGCACCCTCTTTCATATTTATTTTAGATTCAAAGCGCACCAGCTAGAAATGTAAAGTTAGACATCTGGTCCATTTTATAATCTTTAAATTTTTGTATTCTTTAATACAAGGCATTCTATTCTACTGGCTTTTTTTGATGCCTTTAATGTGGAAATGTTTGAGTACGTTGATATTAACCTGCATGGAATTTCAAAACTTCACCCATATCTGATTGTTGAAAAAATGCTTTCAGGGATTGACGTGGCTTCTCCCTGAACGATTTTCTGAATCAGAAATTGGACCAGAAGCAGGTTTTGTGATATTTTGGTAACACTGACTTCTTCTTACTTAGAATCGTGCACTAAATTCATGTTCTTTGGCTCAATGAAGAATAAATTTCATGAAACAGATTTTTTTTCTTTTTTTTGTGTGTCATTATTTTCTTTCATTTATGGAAAAATCACGATATTTTAAATTAAGTAGATTGGCTGCATTAGGAACACTATATTTATACAAATATAGAGAACTTTTGTAGTACATCGATGAAGATTATCCTATATGATTGCGGGCTCCTGTTTTCATGTGCTTCAGCGTTGCATGTTAAAAAAGTTCTATATCTTGAGTTTCTGTATGTAAATTATGTTTATTTCTATTCTTCCCAACCCCACCCACCCTTCCCCCTTAAAATTCCTTTTCATGCTATATAAGTTCTGCCATATTTTCTAGAAACCTAACATTCTCCGTACATTGTACTGTATTCTACTCCAATTATGAACTATATTGTTTGTTTCCAAATCAATGTTTTCTATTGTATATTTATATATTTTTGCAGTAACATCAATTTTGGGTATAATCATTGCTTCAATCTAATGTTTCTTAATAACCATTTCCCCCAACCCCTTCTCCGGGCCTTCTTCCAGGGACGGGAGTGACTCTTGGTCACCTTGTCAAGATTCGTGAATCTCTTAAGCTCTCTCTGCAATTTTTTAATTAGTTTATTTTAAGTGTTGATATATTCTATTCTACGTACTGTATATCTTTCTGCAGTAACATCAGTTTTGGGTATAATCACTTCTGTCAATGATCATATAATTGAGACGACACCAACCCAGATGCACATGGGGCATGTGCCCCAGCCTTCCTCCTTCCCATTGTCATTGTTCATAACTTTGCTCAAAGACTTGGAAACACTGGTTGAAGTTGCAGCACAGCAATTCTATGGTGATGAAAAGAAATGGAATTTTATTGCTATAACAGAAGCTACCAAGTAAGGAGCTTACTTTATTAGAATAGGCTCTTCTTGCAGCACCTTCAGTTGTTATACAGCCAGCATTATTTTTTATTAATAATAAGACTTTGTTTCAATCAATTTCAGGGTATTACTTAGGTTAGCATTGTTTAGGAACAGTGGATATAAAATCCTCTTGCATGGTGGGGAGAATACAAATGACGGGCAGGATTCTGACGTGTTAGATTCACAGCATAGAAATGGGCTGTTACCAAAGCCTGGGCAACATCAGGTTCCTGGTAATATAAAGAATTATCATGGACAGAATCCATCGAATCTGGAAGGAAGGGCATTATCTGCCTTAAATAGGTTCGGTCAAAATGCTAGGACAGTTTCTGAGCCTACATGGTTATATAGAGTTCAGCGTCAGCAGGCAATAATGGAGCCTCCAAGTAAGTTTTTTTCTTTTTGTTTTATCAGTGCTTTGAAGATACACGATTTAATCATTTAGAGACTTTTTTGTTGAAATATATCTTCATTTCCTTACAGCAATAGTGGCTGAGAAACCTAGTCTTTCCTCTTTCTTGTCTGAGAATGGCGTTCCTGGGGGCTTATTTTTGATAGGAGAGATGATGTTTGTCTTAAGACCACTCATTTACGTATTACTAATAAAAAAATATGGGACTCGGTCATGGTTTCCTTGGCTTACTTCGTTGACTGTGGACCTTATTTCCAATGGCATTATTTCATACATCACAATTTTGAGGCAAAATAGCAAGGAGTTTCGTCTTTCCAACCTCGAGAAGAACGAGGTTAGAATTTTAATGTTTGAACTGTATATATTTTCTATCGTCCATAATCTGTATCTATGCCCAAAAGTGTCCTTAATCGTTGAAGCACGAGGTTAGAATTTTAATGTTTGAACTGTATATATTTTGTATTGGCCATAATCTGTATCTATGCCCAATAGTGTCCTTAATCGTTGTGCCTTGTTGAGAACTATGTTCTACGTTTGTTTTGTTAAAATGTGACATCATTTTTTTTTTTTTTCCATTTTCTTCATTCCTTCAGTTGGGGAGGTTTCTGAATATTACACTGTGAGTAAGAATTTGACTATAATTTGATCTTATGCTGAAATGGATTGGGTACGGTGCAGTTAAAAAGGCGAAAGCTCTTGTGGGCACTTTACCTTATGAGAGATCCATTTTTTTCGAAGTATACCAGGTACTATGTTTCTCATGGTACTATTAACATCATTTCATCGTTTTCACTTCATTATTTTGGATATGGAAAGAGAACAGAGTGCTAAGCTCATTAAGATTTTCAGGTTGAGACTCGATAGTACTCAAAAGGTACTAGAACCGGTTCCCATTGTCGGGCTTCTTACTGGTATGTTCTGTGTCCAATATGACTATGCGACAGACTTCCTTTTCTTCTTTGTGCTTTAAAGGTTTCTTCTTTGGTGCAGAGAAACTCGTTGAACTTGTTATCGGAGCCCAGACGCGTTACACCTACATGTCCGGTTCATGAGATGGATTTTTCTCAAGTTCAACTCAATCTATTGGTGAATTGGACCACATCATTGTACTCTGAAAGCAGTACTTGCACGGGATAATGTTGCTTGTTCAACTATAAAACCACCTATGTTCTTTTAATTAAATCTCTTTGACTAATTTCAAGAACAGTATAATACCCCCGATGCTTTCAAGAATCTATCTGGGTTTACTTCGATTAATTATAATGTCTCAATTTTTATAGCGTGTTGAATCTTGAATTCAATTACAGTTTTGAAGGCATCCAACACTTCATTTTGATGGATTTATCTCTACCAGACGACAGAGTATTTCACAAAATTACAGAATATATGATTTAACTATCATGGGAGAAGATTAAAAGGAAAAAATAAACTGAGGTTCATTTTATGAGAAATATTGAACTGAGGGTTGAAAGTAATTTTGAAACTCGACTTCTCTTACCCCTAAATAGAATCAAACAATTTTACTCGTCCCATAGTATATTTTCTCGAGACAATAGAGTTTCGATTTTCGAATGGTTGGCCAAAAGAAAAAGAGAGAGAAAATTGTAGACCATAGAAATGCTTATCGAGTTGATTTAGTGATAATTTCTGCAAAACTTAAAAGGATATACTGAAGGGAAAAATACTCTGCGCTATATCAATTAGTATCTAAAATTTTCAAAGAAAAATTTATTTGTTGACATCGACTCCTTTTCAGAATAAAAATTTATGGGTTGTTGGGCATTGGGTTATACCATATGTACATCCTGTTTTTGTCCCCTTTGTTGACGGATGAGATGGTGTAAAAAGATCATTGGTTACAAAAAATATTTTTTCTTTAAACAATTCAATGATGAATACCACGTGATATTGTGTTAAGGGATATGTAACCCAAGATGTACTACACCAAGCATGGCTGCTCATCAATCTTCCTAGAACTCCTGATGGCCGGTCCGACCTTGCTTCCAAGAATGTAATTATGCCCATCCTTAAGTTATGTATATCTTTATGTAAACCTTCTCATCGTCACTCTATCTTATTGTCCCTAAAGCTACTCAGAAACCTGTGTGCAGGAGCAATATGTAATCAGAACTTATCTATTGAACAAAAAGGTGTTTGAATTGCTTCGAGTATTTTTAGTTGTTTAGTGCTAGCTTCTGGTTCTGTTGATCAGAATGTTCGGATGTGCCTGCAAGTTTTGGGAAACATCTCATTGGCCAAGGAAGAACATCAGCTTGCCGCTCTTTCCTCTTGATTTTTGGAGATGTCTAAAGTTCGAAGCAATTATTGCAGTTAAAATTATTGTGTAGGAAAATTTATTTTTCGCATTAGAAGTCATCGTGTGGGGTGACGTTAGGTTTGGGGTTAGCATGAAGGGGTAACCATTGCCTGTTGCTAGACCTAGGAATTACTTG
>CAIGRK010391549.1:0-10983 GCA_903798315.1 Fraxinus greggii | reverse complement strand
TATTAATGTTTTTCATGAAAAAGTCAACAGATTTCACTACAACACATCCACTCATTTATAGCTTGCAAAGAATGTTATCTATCACGTTCTATAGCATTTTTTGGAATGCTAATGTAGGCGGTGTTATTAAAAGTCATACATCTACTATAACGTTTTATGAATACTATTATAAAGTGCTATAAAAAAACTTTTACATAACATTCTCTTATCGTCATCGTTTTGGTATTTATAGCATTCTTTTCGTGCAATCCTTTTTTAATTTGATAGCATTTTTCTGTACAATTTCAGCTTTAATAACATTCTTTAATCGTCATGGTTACATCTTCAATGTAATTTTTCATCATAATTTTTTAATATTTATACTATTTATTGAATATAATGTGTAGCATTCCTAATTCATTATTTGTTAAATATAAATATTCAATAGCATTACTTTTTGAACTAAAAATATAAACAACGTTAACCAGCCCAATAATATATTTCAAAACATGAATCAATATTGTCTCGTAAAAATATACAAGTGTAGCTATTCAATAGGAAAATCTAATTATGTTCCGTCTTCACATCAAATACTAATAGAAATATATACTCATTATCCCTAACATTTTCCTCTCTCATAAAAATTAAACGCACATTCTCATTATTCAACATTGACGTCACATCACCGATGTTCTATTATCATAATGATAAATAATATTATTCTATACATTTAATCCGTGTATTGGAGAAATAATAGTTAGACGAACGTCCATTTTGGAGTTCAGACAATGTAAGCTTCAATGTTGCGAGCCAAACTTTGTGAATTGTTAACTGCATTTGAAATCTTTTGTTAGAATATATTTTGTAATTGGCGATTCTGTGAACAAAATGACCAACTTGAACAATTATAGAAGTTTTATGGACTGAATTGTAAAGTTTCATAGTTGGTATGTTAGCCTAGGGTTTGGGGTTTCATGTTTGGAATAAGAAGGATTCACGTCGGATTTTCGCTAGCTGCTCGCTGGGGTGATGCTCGAGCGGATGCAACAGAGACTACCTCGCTCGACTTTCGCCTCACTGTCGCTCGAGCGACAGGCCCATGGTTCGAGCGAAAGTTCATCCTCGCTCGAGCGACGATTTTACGGCCAGACCTAATTTTCTATTTCCGAAACTTTTTTCTTGGCCCATTAAACATAATTCGTCCAACCTATAAATAGAGGCGCTGCGTCTTCTGTTGAATGAGATTGAATACATTATTCATTACAGAGATTACATCATACAAAAGATTAAAGTTCAATCCTTCAATCATATGAGTGCTTTTCATTGAAAACATCAAATCATTCAAATCAAACACTGAATTGGTTTCTTCACTTGGGTCTGCTACAAGATTGTATCCTCAACTTGGTTGCATAGAAGATCAAGGAAGAATTTGAAGAANTTTCCGAAACTTTTTTCTTGGCCCATTAAACATAATTCGTCCAACCTATAAATAGAGGCGCTGCGTCTTCTGTTGAATGAGATTGAATACATTATTCATTACAGAGATTACATCATACAAAAGATTAAAGTTCAATCCTTCAATCATATGAGTGCTTTTCATTGAAAACATCAAATCATTCAAATCAAACACTGAATTGGTTTCTTCACTTGGGTCTGCTACAAGATTGTATCCTCAACTTGGTTGCATAGAAGATCAAGGAAGAATTTGAAGAACGAGGAGTTGATGGGGAAGATTTACAAAAGATAAACTGATAAAGAGTCAGGATTGGAGCTCGTGTGCTCATTTCGGGATGACTGCTTTACAAAGAAGAGTCAGGATTGATATTGGTGTGCACATTCCAGGAGAGCTGCTTCAAACTTCAGAAAAGAGATCAGAAAGCTTGTGTCGTCAACTTTGCTGGTAGTCTGTAAGTTTTATCATCAGTTTATAGTGTATTTTTTACTGGCAAAGTACCCGAAGTTTTTCCCACGTTGGGTTTCTTCGTGAACAATTATTGTGTTATTTACTGAGTTCTTTACTATTTTAGTATTATTACGGTAATTCAAGATATGTAAATTGAATTGTACAACTAATCACCTAAACATAATTAACTTGTGACTTGTTGCTAGTTAATTAAAGTTTTAATTTTGTATTTATACCTAATCACCCTCTCTAAGTGTAGTTGAGTCGAATCTTACGTTTCTCATCTTTGACATTCCATCAAAAAGTTTGTGTTCGAACTCAAGGAGTTCTAATAAATATACTAATATTAAAAGATTTAACTCTTCGTATACAATCTTTTTCAATATTGCATCTCAAATATACATTTAACAATTTAAAATAGCTATGGATTTATTTAATTAATTGTCCCATCTTTCGCTATTAAATGCAATTTGGCACCGACAGAGCAATAATTATATTTTGGTGTATTTAAATTAAGTTGACATATATTATATAACACATTTACAAGAAATAAATATATTTTTTTATTCAAAACTCTCTAATCCTTCCAATTACTGGGATGAAAATTTCAAGGAATTTTACAAATTTTTGTAGTTCTTTTTTAGAAGAAAACTACTTGTTCTCCATTGATAGATTCAAATGTCACAGTTAAAAACTCGCGCATTTTTTATATAATATTTATTAATTGAAAAAAGATTATTATATTTTTATTTTTAATGAAATGTTAAGGTTTGTAGTGCAGTATATATGTAGAAGGGTTTGAAGCAAAGACAAAATGACACGAGGAGAACGTGGGCCATGTAGCTAGCCCTTGTTTCATCCAATTTTTTTCAAAATATATTTTTTACCTTCTTCTTTTCGATCGTACGTTTTTCAATAAAATAATATTATAAATAAATTAAAAAAAATTGTTAACTACATATTTTTTATCAATTTACTAATTCAAAACCCATTCTACAAAAACAAAAAAAATAAAATAAAATAAAATTTGGGGCTCGAACAGGCATGGTCAGACAGCGACAGCTTGCCTTCGGCCTTTGCTGAGGTCACGACCGACACTCGGCTTCTGTTCTCGAGCCGCTTCATTTGGCAGCTCTTGGCTTGGCTTAGATGTGATAGAGAGAGATTATTTGGTGGGTCCGGTGCATCATTGGTATTCTTGCCCCCACGGATCATCGTAGTCTCGGCGCAATTAGGTTTATGGCCTCTAATCCCTTTTAAGGCATTTTTAAGGGCTTTATCACTCTGTCAAACTTTTACTTATAGGCGCCAAATAATTTGGATTCAAACCAGACAAATTTAGTGTCGACTCTAGCCGATTTGATTTCTCTTCTATTTTTTATTTTTTTTTCAAATACCTAATAATTATATACTTGTGCAACGATGTCTTAAATTTTCAGAAGCATTACCAAACCCTAATGTTATGATCTTTTGATCAAAATACTAAGTCGTTGCATATTTTTTATTAGTCGTCTCACATGGAGAAAACTTTGAATGCTTTCATGAGAACAAAGTAAAATGAGATGGGTGATATTTTACACCCATTGTTTTGGGCAATGTCAAATATTTGAATAATTGATCTTGATAAATTTCGAGTTGTAGCACTTGACCGACTTAATGACTGTGTTATCATACGCTCGACATTTTACAACATGGACACATCTCGTCGCTTTTGAATTTTTATACCACTAGCTGTAATTAGGTCGACTCACTAATTGTACCAATCTCTTCGATGTCTAGTTGTGATAGATTTAGGAAGAGAGCATCTAGGGTTTCAACTCGAGCTTTAGAGAGAGAAGAAAATATCTAAAGAATGAATTTCATACCACGAGAAATAAATATAAACTTGCTTATAAAAATGAGTGAAATGCATTTATCAGGAAGCCAATTTATCAAAAGAAGAAGCTCCAAGTTGGAACCCAGTATTTTTAAAGTGATTACATTTTACTTTATAAATATGCATTTTTTTTAATTGTATCACCTTTTAATTTGATTGTTGGTTTCTCGTTACTAGATAGTCGGTTGCTTCACACTTGATTTCATGTTGTTGAATTACGCACTATCGCATTTTGTATTTAGCAAATATTGCGTTTGTCGCCACTATTTTTTCAGTGTATGAAATAAAATTATTGAATTGTTGATTTGTCGGCTTATTATTAAATTTTTGTTGACTTGTCAACTTATTGTCGATTTTAACAATCTTTTTAGCTTTTGCTAGATTTTGAATTGTTATTGGAATATTGAATTATTATCACATCGCCAACTTGTCTGATTGTTAAAAAGTGTAATACGCCACGTGATGTTTCCTACATGTCGCACTGGTAAGATGTTGGTTCATCACCGTTTCTGCTCTTCTAACTAAATTTCTAGATATGTCCCTTGCTAAAGTGTCAAATTAATCTCTTCAACAAACCGAACCTAAACTTGAATACATACATAGCCACTTCAAGCAATGTAATCGTGTGAATTATTCAAGTTTACTCGGATAATTTGATAGAGAGTTATAATGTCATTCATCTTTCAACACTCGTTAATTTTTTTCCTATTTAGAATGTAACACCAACTTTCTCAAGTTCTAACCACTTCGACTTGTATAGTTGTATTCATCTCCCACTGGACACACAAGAAAAGGAAAGTTGGAGGGTTACATTTTACAATCCTGATTTTCTATCCTCAAGTAAAGGTGACAGGTAAGTGGATTTGTTAACCACTTCTAATCATGATTAATTACAAATAGTCTTCAACTTTTCGCATCTCGCAATCTTCCCTCATACCTAACAGTGAAAACAATAGACATAATGATTAACATAATTTTTGACGTAATATCATATGTCAACATATTATTGAATTGTTTGAAATACGGTCAATTTTTTAATTCAATCATACTTTACTAACGTATTATGTCACTCCATCCGCGAGCAAAGTAGCATTACTCCGATGAAGAATTATGCTTAATGTGCAAGGACCTATGACAGGACACTCGCACATGTGGGGCTTACACATAAATTTTTTTTTTTTTTTAAGGCCCCGTTTGATGAACATTCTTAAGAAAATAATGCATTTTAAATAGTGATATAATAGAAAATATGTGATTAAAAAAGAAGGAAAAAATTTAAATTTATGTGTAATATTATTTTATTGAAAAATATGTGATTAAAAATAAGTATTGAAATAATGAATTTTTTAAGAGTACGGATCAAACAGGTGCTTAATATATTGTGGCTGCCATAATGTAAGTGATTGGTGAGTAATGAAAGTATTGTACCATACCATCTGATACGTTAATCCTCCATCTTGCATCAGGGCAGCTAAGGCAACCACCGCCAAATCCCCAAATGAATTAAGACAGCGCCAGTTTCCGCGTGGGTCCCTTTTCCAGACTGTCCCAAGCACACATACACCAAAAGGTCTGAATCATGAATTAACGATTCGAGTTTTTGGCCTCTCACTCTCCTTCTACACCTGTCTCTTTTGCCTTTTTAGTCCCTAAGCAATCCTTATTCTTCATCCTTTTTATTCAGAACTCCAAATACCATCTCCTAATTTCAACTCACATTACCCATTTTCACACCTCTATCAAAGAACATTTATGTTCCACCAAACAGCATAGCCCACTACCCAAAGCAAAGCAACGCAACATTTCCCTGCAAATACTATTCTATCTAGAGAGAGAGAAACACATCAAAGATTTTTTTTGGGAGTGAGAAACTGAAATTGCGCCATGGTTTTTAAGATCCGTGGCGTTTTTGTACCTCTTTTCTTGACATTCTTAGCTGTTCTCGTGATTTCAAGTAGTGCATTACAAGCAAACTCAAGGGGGAAGCATTCTGGGAACTCAAATTCATTATCCCAGATCAATTCCAATTCAGTTCTTGTAGCGCTTTTGGATTCTCACTACACAGAGCTCTCAGAACTGGTGGAAAAAGCACTTTTGCTACAAACCCTTGAAGAAGCAGTGTCCAAGCATAATATAACCATTTTTGCTCCTAAAAATGAGGCCCTGGAACGGGATTTGGATCCCGAGTTCAAGAGGTTCTTGCTCGAGCCGGGGAATCTGAAATCCCTTCAAAATCTGTTGCTTTTTCATATGATTCCGACTCGATTGGAGTCCAAGCATTGGCCTGTAGACGTAAACAATCCAACCCATCACACCAGCTTGTGTACTGATGCCAATGATGAAAAAATTCTGGTAATTGGGAAAAATCGGGAGAAATTTGTGGGTATGGCGAAGATTATCAAAGCAGACGATATCATTCGCCCCGATGGGATTATTCACGGAATTGAACGAGCGTTGATTCCAAAGTCTGTTCAAATAGATTTCAACACTAGGCGAAGTTTGAGGTCCATATCTGCAGTGTTACCAGAGGGAGCACCGGAAGTCGACCCAAGAACCCACCGGCTGAAGAAACCGGCACCTCCAGTCCAAGCCGGTGCGCCGCCTGTGCTGCCCATTTTCGACGCCATGGCACCCGGTCCTTCCCTGGCTCCAGCGCCGGCACCTGGGCCCGGAGGACATCACCACCATTTCGACGGCGAAAGTCAGGTGAAGGATTTCATCCAAACTCTCCTCCATTACGGTGGGTACAATGAAATGGCCGATATTTTAGTCAATCTCACATCATTAGCTTCTGAAATGGGAAGATTAGTCTCTGAAGGGTATGTTCTTACGGTTCTTGCACCAAATGACGAGGCTATGGCGAAACTAACCACCGATCAATTAAGCGAACCTGGGGCGCCGGAGCAGATAATGTATTATCATTTAATTCCTGAATACCAAACAGAAGAGAGTATGTACAATTCAGTGAGGAGATTTGGGAAGGTGAAGTATGATACTCTGAGATTGCCACATAAAGTGGTAGCGGAGGAGGCTGACGGGTCGGTGAAATTCGGGCAAGGAGAAGGATCCGCTTATTTATTCGACCCGGATATCTACACAGATGGTCGAATTTCTGTTCAGGGAATTGATGGGGTTTTGTTTCCAGCAGAAGAAAACAAGCCTGTTCCTAAATCTGTTCCTGTTGCTAAGGTCGTCTCTAAGCCAAGAAGAGGTATGTTTTTTAGCCATTTATTCTGAGTTTTTTTGATCCATTTGTTGAAGGAGTTCGCCTATCCATTTCAATTGTTCTTGATTTCGTTATTCATATGAGATTGGATTCCGAATTTTGTCGGCTGGCCTGTCGGATTTCTTGTTGAACCACGACGTCTTAAAGCTTAAATTGTTAGGCAAGAAATAATTCATGGACATTTCTCGTTGTCTACAAGTTGAATCTATTTTTCTCATAAGAAAGTCCCGCGAAGAGACCTGTCTTCAATGCTCATAAATTCTGGTGGATGTATCTTGGCTGTATTATTGTTCATTGCATTTGCTAGTGGTGGGTCAAAAGGAATCCTTTACATTATATGCTTTACAGCTGCCACTCTTGGATGTTGCCTCTTTTTTTTGCTGAATTTACCAATAATTTGCTTAATGGTTAAGGTATAAATCCGTAACGTGTCGTAGTTAAGGATGTAGTTTCTTTTGACTTTCAATAGATGTAAAGTGACCATAAAGCTTGATGTGGTCGACCTGAAATTTATTGAAGTTATCTAACTAATTCACTGCTCGGATTTGGTATGGGTTTTCTTATTATGCCTTGGATGGTGGAAAATTGTTCACTTGAGACCCAGTTCAGCATTGAATAATATTTGTGGATTTTTGTCGGTAAACCGCGAAAGAGGTTGGTAACTTAATTTTCGTGCTTGACACCATGAACAAAAGCCTTGTAATAAGAGTTAACCTGGGGTCGGGAAACTCACCCAACGAATTGAGTTAGGGTTGTACGCTAGTCCCTGGGTCGTGATCGTCCTACTATCAAATACATTAAAATTCCAGCCTAGCCGGGCTGTGGGGTATACATCTGATTATTGGCTGCAGTCGGGGGTGGACCAAAATTAATATAGGTTGTTGTGGCTGCGAATCAAGTAGTTGCTTTGAATATTATTGTGAAACTAGCTATGAACAGAAAAAAATTCGTATATCAGAATGCTAATTTATTGGAAATAAAGCTTAATTTGTTGCTATGATACATGACAAATGGATTCGAACCCACTAGAAAACTTAATCACGGTGCTGAATTATTTTCTTTTTGTTTTCGAAGTTTCCGTAATTGAGATATTTTGGTAATATTTGCTTCCTTAAATTGTTCTTTCTAGTTTTTTCACCATTTTATGATTTTGCATAAGCTGTGACTGACTTCTCCACTTTTTCTATTGTTAAGCAGGGAAGTTACTGGAAATGGCATGCACAATGCTTGGAGCTTTTGGACAAGACTGTCAATAAATTTTTATTTTCAAGAAAATGATAAAAACCGGAAAGGAAGATGACGATTCAGAAAGGGTGAGCGCATATCAAAACACTCGTCTCTATTCGTAAAGAGGCGACCGGATGATGGCTGCATTGTAGTAATTCCTGAAGAACCCTAGAGGAGGAGAAAGCTTTCTTGTTTATTTTTGTTGTTATGGTTAATACACTTAACTGTACATCATTTTTTTAATTTGTATTTAAGTTTGTTCCACCGACAGTTTATGCACATATATACACAATCCTACGCAGAATATGTCCTTTTATTCTTAATCACGGGGGGTATATCTTTTTGTCCTTGTTTGTGCATCCAATTCCCAATATTTTAGTCAATATTCACTTCATCTTCTCTCGTTTTCTTGTGCCCAGCGAAAGGAACCTTCTCATCCTTTTCTTTTTCTCCCCCTTTATTTCTATTGTTGTGTTAGTGTACGTAATGATTTACATATACATGATGTGGTGCCAAATAAAAAAAAATTCTTCTCTTTTTAACACCTCTTATGTGTGTAAACTGTTATGTAATTCCATTATGTACAAGTAATATTTGTTATTGAGAATGTGATCTATGATGGGACCATTAAGGGCATGTTTTGTATACAATGACGAACAAATATGTTACGTGTCTAGCTTTGTAAAGGAGGATTGAGCTTATTTCGAAGCACGAAAGAAGAGTACTCAAATTGAAGCTCAAGCTCACGAATTAGGCTGGAGGCTAAATTGAGTGTTGATAGAATTGAATTTGTGTTTAAAGTTGGGTTGAAACTAAGTTTTAGTTGGCTGGGATAAGTTAAAAACAAAAAAAAATAAAAAAATATTCAAAGTTTAACTCTCGATCACAAGAATTCGAAGTATACAATAAGTTAGGTAAGTTTTACCAGAGAGGAAGACCAATATTTTTAAATTTGTTTTTATTAACTCTGCTAAAAATGCATAATATACTTTTAATAAAAATTATTAGATTAAAATTAAGCCTCACCCATATTGACACTCCTTAAATGGCCGTGGTTGTTGCATGTTTTATATTAGTGGTAGGTACAATATGGCTTTTCACAGAAGGTGCCCAGTCTACCTCTTAACACACAAAAGAAAAAAAAAAAATTTGAAATTTGTCAATTATTGATGTATGACTAAAGAAATTCATCCTCTTGGCTTTGTAAATATCAATAATGCTAAATCCACATTCATTCCCTCGTGTTGATTCTGACATTCTCTTTATTTTTGAAAAATTGTAGACGAAAAAAGTGTTTTTTTGAACTGTTCAATGGTGTACTGTCACGTGACACAATGTAAACGATGATGTGAAAAATGATTGTTGTAAATAAATGTGGCTATGCATAATTTATTTGTATTTAGTTAAATTTGTAAGCAAATCAGCTAAGCTGTCTCCAATATAATTATAAGATGGCGGGGAACTTTGCAATCATTGACTTTATAAATTTTATTGTTTGATCGGGAATTGAGAAAACTCCAAAGCAAACACAAACACACAATGGCAATTTTCAAATCCAAATTCTACTAATTTTAGAAAATATGATCAATCCATAAAGAAAACGTATAGTCATATCTTCTTATACAGGTGGGGTTGAAGCATATCGATCCCAACTAAATTGAAAAGAAGTTCTTCGATCGACAACTTATTATAGTTTTGTTCGATTCTCATTTTTTTTGAAATAAAAAAAAAATACTATTCATAAAATATTTTAATTATAATACATCTATGAACCAACTTCAAAGACAAATCAAATTGAGTTTGATCACGTCTACTTTATTATTCAGCTGTAGATGAAATTTTCACGTATGGTTATCTCAAAAAATAGAATTCTGAAAATACTAAATTTTTTATACCAAACTACTCAATGTTTGGCTTGGACTTACAAAATAACTTCAATCCATTCTCACGCCAAGGTAAGCGTTTCCACAAAAATTGAAAATTTCGAATTCCACTTAAGGGTCCGTTTGATAGGCAAAAGTGGAAAGAAATTCCAATTTCACGTTAGTTGCAAAATAAAAACTCACCAAACCCATAGGAATTCGTTTTCCATGAAAACAAAGAAAATGCATCTTAAAGTTATTGTACATTGGAATTTGGTTTTCATTTTCACGTTACAATCAAAAGCGAAAGTGAAATTCATTTTTCTCAAATGTGATAGTTTTCATGAAAAATGTGGCAATCAAACATAACCTTAGAATAAATTCCAGTTAGAATAATGTACCAGTTTGGTATACATTCTTTGAAAATATATTTTTTCAAAACTCATTTTTCAATAAAATAATATTTTTTTATCATATCAATAATTTTTTCTTATTTTTGAACCACATATTTTCTATTATGTCACTATTTAAAAGGGTGGAAATGAGTGGAAAGAAAATGAATTCTATGGAAAGTAATCGCCTAAAACTTGTTTTGTAGGGAATTTTTAATTAACTGTATTTGATTGGTATAATTTTTCACCCGGGAAAATTTTGGATCTTTTTGTTCACGTTTGACTTTATTTTACATGTAAATTGTCCATTAAAGTGATTTTTTTTTACAATTGGTTATGAAATTTGTTACCATTGCCAAAAAATGCAAAAAAAATTAAAAAATTTGCTTGTCAACTATTTCTTCACTATTTTTCATCAAAATTTAGTGTTCGTTTGACTTTGTTTTACATGGAAATTGTACATTAAAGTGATTTCTTTTTTAACAATTGGTTATGAAATTTATTTTTTTTTAAAAAAA
>CAIGRK010391469.1:0-17157 GCA_903798315.1 Fraxinus greggii | reverse complement strand
ATATATACACTGTACACTAATACAGTAGAGTCGGTTTTCAATATTTTTATTTATTAATAATTATAATACATGTATCAATACAGTCAAAAAATGCGGCACACACATGTGAACAGTAACAAACCAAAACAAACCAATTCCAAACTGGATCAATGTGAACACGAGTGTGACAAGAATGAATAGTGAATGCCACATTCTCTCTTTTAAGAGAAGGAGGGATATCACTAGCCAAGAAACGTGGGACAAAGTTGCCAACGTTGTTGTGTAAGTTAGCATGTGTTGCTAGCTACTTGGATAGGTGTTGATTTCATGCATGTGAAATATTGTATGAAGTTTATTGAGCAACAAATGAAACTTAGGCAGTAACCATAAAATAAGGGCTTGCTTTCAATTTCTTAACCAATATATCTACTGCGAGAAGGCTGTCGCAGTGTGGGGGTAACTACCCTCGTTAACTAAAAGAAAACCCCAAAACGGAACAAGGGACACTGAAAAACAAATACTAAAGTGTTTTGAGGCAATGGCAAAAGACTATAAGATTTGTTTCTATCTGACTAAACCTTGGATATTTAATTTGAAAATTAGATTTCTAACGGGGTTAATAGCTTAAGTCGAGCATGAAGGTTTGGCCATTCAATTTTAACGAGAATCATCACATGTACAGGTGAAGAATTTCATTGGCGAAATTCTAGCCAAGCTTTGAGGAGGAAAGTCAAGAGTATTGTGAAATCAACCCTAGAATGAACACCCCTAGAGTGATTGGAAAACAAGTTTAGGAGGAGAGCATCTCACGAGAGAAGAAAGAAATAATAGATTATTGAGGATCAGGATATGACCAACCCGAAGAATTATGTGAATGAATTGACTATGTGCACACATACATACTTTGATCAAGCATTGGATAAGTTAAACTGTATTTTGGTGGCAGAGCTTAGAAGTTATTATTTTTTTTTTTTATGAATTATGTAAGCAGTTTCAAACCTGAAGCAAATACAACAGGCTATTTAACTTGTTAATTGTTCTTTACATGTGAGTTGTGTAGATAATCTTGTTTGGGACAAAAAATAGTTAAGTTTGGAGGTATTTGATAAGTTTGTTTTACATGCTTATTCATGCTTTTAATCTTTATAATCATGATTAATTGAGCGAATTTCTACGTAGTTAAGTATAATTATGTGATTTGTAGGTGAAGATCAGACGTGAGTGTAATTGGTACAAAAAGTGTGATTTTGAGCTTACTTGGAGATTGATTAAGGCAATTGAATATCATCCGGGTTTCAATTAATCAATTGGAAGAACTATTATAGCAATTGGATGAGATTCATGAGTGTTGGGAGGCAAAGTAGACAATTAGAAAGCTTGGGGACTGAATCGTAAACTTTCGAAACTTGCATCGGATCAAGCCAATATGAATTTGGAAGGACGATGGAAATTATGAAGAACTCAAAGTGAAAGACCTAGCTTACAATTTATGGAAGGATGAAAGCGGAATTAAAAAGGAGAAAATTTAGATGATTGACGTGATTATTTGAAAAGTTGATAAAAGCAAACAAAAAAAAAATATTGCAGCGAGGGTCTTGTCGTGGCTTTGCAAACCACGATCGAATCGTGGCCGCATCTATTTGCATTGGTACAGTACGATCTGTTAGGCCAAATTTTGAGAATTAGAGAGAAAAATAGGATAAAGAAAATAAGATCAAGAAATTGAAGAACATGGATTTGGAACTCGATTTGCAAAAGAAAAAGATCTTGGTGCAAGATTATTCCCATTCTCTTCGTCTTGATTCATAACCCATTGATGTATTCCACTATTGTTCTTTGTTTTCCTTCATTTAGTATGCGTAGCTAAACTTTTTGTAGGATACACAATGTAGTTTATTTAAATACTTTAATTTAATTTTCAAGATTCCGATTTTAAAATTTATGTGTTGATTTTATCTATGATTTTGAATTCTTTGAATTATTTGGCCAATAATTCTACGATTTTGTGAATTCATTATGAAACGAGAAGTAAATTACAGATTTAGACCCCATAATAGTGTTCGGTAATTTTTGAATAAAAGTATATAGATAACACGGTTAATGTGGTCATTAAATGAAGTTTTAGAGATTTAATGCATGTAATTAAGGTTTATTCGGATTCACATAAATATATGGAATTGACTTAGTTAAATAGAATCAAATTGAACTTGAGAGAGATAAATTGAATATGTTAAAAGAATCCTACCGAACACAACATTAAGTAAAAAATCTCGATTAGAGAATTAAATGTGATTGATAAATGAATTGTATGCCGTAATATCTCCTTCATACTTAAAACCCTAATCCGAGTAATGCGTACATTTCGATAACATTAAGTTAGTTATAATAATGTAGATAATTAATTCCTAATATTCTTTGCTTTTTGTCAACTGGAAGTTAGATATATAAACTGGGAATAAATGGTAGGGAATGATTATGTGGACTCATAGGTCCATTGACCAAACGATTTTGTTGTTGCTCTCTTTGGAAATCTTGTACACAATTTTTAACATATAAGAGTAATATTTTGAGGGCAAATGTTTTGTAGGTTATTGACATCCATTACACAAAGAATATGTCTAATTAAAATCTTACTAGGAAAAATCTTATGGAAAAAAATTCTAATGAAGGAAAAATAGTACATAATTCATTCGAATATGCTACAAAATTTGCATAATTAAAAACCTTAAAAAGAAAACCTAACATGACAAAAATGGTCAAGAAGCAAATATTACAATGCGTATTTACTCCACCAAGTTAATAGTACTTTAATTATATAATTCATGCATAAAATCCTTATGGGAAGTATCAATAGTCATGCTAAGTAAGTTGGCTATAACTGCATTTCAAATTTCATGCATCGTTAGAATGTCAAGATATGGACTTTTAATTTCATCTACCATAGTATTTGTCGAATTCATTATGTTGAGAGTCATTCGTTACATGTTATGAATTCTTTTTTCTCATTTATTTTTCGTATAAGAATACATCTTTAAGGTGGCCGGACTTCAAGTCCAAAAATTTCAGCTTTCTCTAATAAATTTTGTAATGCCCCAAATCCTAATATTTGGATTAGTTACAAAAACGCGTTTTCTAGGTTTTTGAAATTCTGATTAACTTAAAATTTTCATTTATTTCCTTTTTTATTTCATAGATTACTCTTACGTTGTTGACGGTAAAAACTAGATCAAATGAATTTATTGATAAACAGTTATAATCAAAGATTTATGTAAATACAACTTACAAATCCTCTCACCTAATTATGTGATCCACCTCCTAAATTTACTAAATTTCGAGAGGGAGATATTTAAATTGCATGCTCTCTTCTTCAAATGTGGAGGGATATTTATAGACTTCCTTCCAAGGATTGGGGTAGTTTGATAATTCGCGTTATGCCATGTTGTTGTTCCTTATTGAATATATTCTAACTGATTTCGGTTAAGAATCATGCTTTATTTGTTTGCCATGCGATCCTCGTTGACAGCCTGTAGCTAGCCTGCTTCGCTCTTTTGGGCAAAATTTTGTGTTTTCTTACTTTCGCATGTTGCCCCAGCTCTACTACACATTTCATTAGCCTTCCCGACGCGTCAGGCTTCTGCAGTACTTGTTTAAGTGAGAAGTTTGTTTATACTTCAATAATATGCGCCGGGATTTAAGGTGGGAAGTTTGTTAGCCTACCTGATGGTCGAGCTTCTACAGTAGTTCCTAATACGTCGGGCTTCTGCAATACTATACATTGACCATAACTTCCATTTTGAAATAGGGTGGCTGAAGCGATTATTGTGCTCAAAAGTCAAGAATCAAAGAATTCGGCCCTCTTCCATTCTGGGGGCGAGGGGTGAAGAATTCTTCGGTGACCTTGCCCTTCCCTTTTTTTCGTTGCAGATAAAGTTTTTTTTGGTGGCATTTTATCTGTTAACAAGGTCAAAAGAGTGAAAACTAGATGTACATAAGTTGTAGTGTGATACACTTATATAATTGAATAAATGAAACTCGTAACAATTACGAAAATAGGTCAACCGGTAGGGACGGAATAGGGGGGACATAGCTCCACGATGTGTGGTGTACGACATGTGGGTTGAATGCAATGAATATTCAACATGAATGCATATCACACATACTAGTATGTAGTGGACTAAGTGTGTTTCATGTAAAGATGGTGCCCAAAAATCATCCTTAAACTAGTCGGGGCATCTCTTTGAACACTTTGTGTGCGTGAAAATCCAACATATAATAGTATGAATTGGAATGGTTCTAAAAAACCTAACCTTTTCAACTAAATACATGAACTAATATTGCATAACACTTGATGTTGGTACCCACTCCAAAACTTAAACACTACATAGGATCATTCCTGCCTAAGATATTTTGGGCGTTGACTGCATGGGTCTATTCCCGCCTTCGTATTCATGTCAATATATTCTTGTTGATGTAAATAATGTTGTAACAAGTAATAAAGAGTGAATGAAAGATTGTTCCCATGAGGACTGCATATTCAATTTTATTCTAATTAGTATTAACTTTTAACTGAATAACACAATTTTATGGAGTTTGAAAATCGTTAATCAAATTTGATAACTAATTAAATATAAAACTTTTAACTAAACTATAAACCTTTTATGAAAACTCAATTAAAGAAAATCACTAGGATCTCAAACCCCACCCCCATATGCGTACTTTAATATCGACCCAGGTAATTGACAAACAAGTATTTGACATCAAGTTCTTGGAATTAACATTAAAACTTCAAAATATAGGGTTCATCGTTATCCTATTTTCTAGACAATTAGTCGAGCATCATCAAATTACACATTCACGAGTTGGAATGATAATACATTATCCAGATTTCAATTGTAGAAAGAAAATGGAAAATAAATTTTGAATTTTTGAATCTCCAATAATTCTTGAATGAATTTTTTGTATTCTCTTCTTTTCTTCCAAACTCCTAGTAAATGTATTAAATTCGTGTATGCTTTTTTGTTTGTGACTAAAATGCGACATCTCTTGAATGTCAGTTGAAATCCTCTATTTATAGTCTTAAGATTAAGGTAAAATCCGTGTTCCATCCTCATTTCACATAGAAGTCTACTTAGATTAGGAAATTAAACTCGGGACTACCTTATAAAGCCATGCGATCGCATGGTTATACCCACCAATACATGGGTTCTAACTTTTACCTAGATGGGACAACATGGTTTAGCTCTTGCAATTGCAACATTTAATCTTTTAGTCCCCATCTTCCATAATGTGTTCCTCTGTACTCCTCATTATTCGATTTACGCTCCAAATGCATTCAAACCCGGCTTTTACCTACAACTATCATACTTACACTAGATAAGGTAAAAAAAACCACTTAATTAGTAATAATTTATCAAGATTAAAAGCATGAATAAGTGATACACTTATCAAACACCTCTAAACTTGACCTCTTGTTCGTCGCAAGAAAGATTATCTACTTAATACACAAACAAACAAAATAAAAGTCAATACATTAGATAACTTGCCTCTTGTCTCACATTTTTTTAAATAACTACTAAATAATTTGTGTGTGCATAGTCAATTCAATCATCATAAATCTTTAGATTGGTTATATTCCGATCATCAATAGTCAAATATTTTCTTTTCTCTTGTAAGATGCAAACTTCCAAACTTATTATTCAGCTAATGTTTGGTACAGATTAAAATTTAATTTAAGTCAAAGTCAACAAAATATCTTCTTTCAGTCAGCTCCTAACCTCGGAAAGAACCCACTAACTTGCACTAAAAGTAGACTTCGAAACTACAGTACTAACATGAGGTGTTAGTAGACCTTTTGCCATCGCGGAACCATTGGCCATCGGCGTTCATACCTTCGCCAGAATTTAATTACATCTTCTGAACTTTTCCTAATTGTTTTGTTATTAAGCATATTATGATTAAAGTAATCAATTAATTCAGCAGGCAATGCATTTGGACTTGCGCTCGATGTTTGATTACATGCAGTAGAAGACAAACTACTACTAGCACTAGAGGAACCACATGCAACTACAGTTGAATCATATCTATATGAGTTAATTCCTTCGAAATAAATTTAAAACTTCAACGTCGTCATCTGCTATATCAGTTGGAGAAGTAGATTTAGAGCAGGAGGGTACCCGATTAATATGTCTACCCATTTGTTCAGCATATAATTCATACATTTCACATAAAATTTGTTCCAAATTTCTATAAGTGATAGGTACATTAAAAGTTAAAACTCTTGAAATTTGATCAATTACGAATTTAGTACCCGATAAATTATATCGAGGGTCCATGATGCACGCTAACGGAAATAACATAGGTAAATCTTCCCAATATTTTCTAAACTTTAATTCACCTTCGACACAGAACAAGTTTTCAACAAATGAGCGTGGATCTATTTGTGAATTGGAAATTTGTAGTGTGATAATTGATATTGAATAATAGAAATTGAATGTTGAAGTAAAATTCAGAAATGAATGTAGATTATGTAGTNTCCATGATGCACGCTAACGGAAATAACATAGGTAAATCTTCCCAATATTTTCTAAACTTTAATTCACCTTCGACACAGAACAAGTTTTCAACAAATGAGCGTGGATCTATTTGTGAATTGGAAATTTGTAGTGTGATAATTGATATTGAATAATAGAAATTGAATGTTGAAGTAAAATTCAGAAATGAATGTAGATTATGTAGTAGTGTAGAAAATAGATTGTAAAATCAAGATTATAACTCAATAATGTAAAATGTAGAAGATAATCAAGATATTAGAAATTTAGAGAGTAGAGAATGAGAAATTGATAGTTGGGTGAAAAAAATGGATTAATAAAAATGTATTTATAGGGAAAAATGGAATTGAAAAATAAAATATAATATAATATAATTCAGTGACCGCTCTAGTCACTGAACATTATTTTATTATTTTTTTTTTGGCAAGCCACGAGCCGAGTCCCTATTAAACGAGCCCACGAGCCAGCATGGCTCGTGGGCTGGCTCGGCCAGGCTCGGCAAGCGCTTGCCTATAAAACGAGCCGAGTAGGTTCGGCTGGGTCTTGGGCTCGTCTTTTGACGAGCCCGAGCAGCTCGTGGCTCGTTTTTTCACCAGCCGAGCGACCAAGCCTACGAGTCGCTCGATTCGATTGACACCACTAGATGTAAGCAATAAATAAGCCTAAAAATAATAAAAAGGGTCTAGAGATTTGTCGGATGTCTACCAGAAGATGGAGGTGGAAGATTCTCCTGACACCTTGCCCTTCCCTTTCTACATTGTCGACGAGTTTTTCCTTCTCTGGAGCCATTTTTACCTGTACACAATATCAATAGTGTGAGATTAGAGGTAAAGAGGTTGTAGTGAAATACACTCATGAGATTTGATAACTGAGACCCTGACTATTGAGAAAATAGTTGAACGAAGGGGGTTGCCATTTTGATAATACTGTTGTAATTTTGTGATTCAAAAGCTCTTGGCAAAGAGCTCATATCTTCATGCATAATTCTATAGATCGAGAAGGTGTGAAGGATGAACAAAAACATGTTTTCATATACCTGTTATTGAAGTAACCGGATATAGATCAAAGCAAAAACATAAACTCTGTTGGTTTGTAAAATCACAGAGGAGAAAGAAAATTCTATAATATCATTCATCAATTTAATTGAACATTTCCTTTTACATTTTTCGTACATCTTGGCTCTATATATAGCCAAACTTGTACACATAGTCAAAGATATTTTCTACCAACTATTCTATCAACTACCATACTACTCTTACACATACAAGTACTACACCATACTAACTTGTGTAATACACTAACTTGTCTAACTTTACATCATTTCATAGGTAGACTTTAAACTAAATATATGTAACTAAATATTTAACCAAAAATGTAATAGTTATATNATTTCATTCTACATTTTTCATATATCTTGGTACTATATATAGCCAAACTTGTACACATAGTCAAATATAATTTGGCCCAACTATCATATTACCCTTACACATACAAGTACTACACCATACTAACTTGTGTAATACACTAACTTGTCTAACTTTACATCATTTCATAGGTAGACTTTAAACTAAATATATGTAACTAAATATTTAACCAAAAATGTAATAGTTATATGACAACAAAAATGTCACAACTCCAACACTCCTCCTTGACATTTTGTTGTAACCATCAAAAATTCTTCTTCATAATTCAGGCCATTTTTGTTTCTGTGACTACAAGCTTGAGGTCTTTTGTTTCTCATTTGATCCGGCTCTCTTGGTTGCAACTCTCTATTGTTGTTGTCAACTTTTTTAACCTAGGATCAACCACATACAAAGAAACCTTCCATTTGCATCTTTTCTTTTGATTTCTTGTTGATTTGATGAAGCTGCTGCTGAGTTTTTGAAATTACCGGATTTACACGAACTTACCAGATTTGAGAGGTCTTATCGGATAGTGAAGTTCTTACCGGGTTTGTGGTGCTTACTGGTTTTGACACAACTTACCAGATTTGACACAACTTATCGGATTTGACAGTTTTTCAAAAAGGAATGAACTTACCTGATTCACTCAAGGCATACCGGTTTTGTAAGAGCTTACCGGATTGATAAGGAGCTTACCAATTTTGAAATAAAACACTAAACTTACCGAATTTACACCAAGCTAACCGTATTTGCAATATGCTTACTAGTTTTGCTTAATGCTTACCTGTTTTGATAGAGAAAGAGAATACTCTGTTTTCTGATGCATACCGGATTCACTCATTTTTCTTTTTAGATTTACAGCTCCTTCTTTAGTTGTTTTCTTTCATTTTTATGGCCAAGGATCAGTTTTTCAGCTCTGAAACCTTACAAACATACCGAATTTACCCAATTCACAACATCATTTTGCATCAGTTTTTCTCTGTTTTTCTTCAGCACTTGACAGCTCATTATCTTCTTCGTTTTACGGCTCCTAGTCCCTTTTCAAAGATCAATTAAGCTCTGATACCATGTTGGAATTTATGATTCAAAATCTCTTGGCAAAGAGCTCACATCTTCTTACATAATTCTATAGATCGAGAGGATGTGAAGGATGAACAAAAACATGTTTTCATATATCGGTTATTGAAGTAACCGGACATAGATCAAAGCAAAAACATAAACTTTGTTGGTTTGAAAAATCACAGAGGAGAAGGAAAATTCTTTAATATCATTCATCAATTTCATTGAACATTTTCCTCTACATTTTTCATACATCTTGGCTCTATATATAGCAAAACTTGTACACATAGTCAAAGATATTTTCTACCAATTATTCTATCAACTACCATACTACTCTTACATATACAAGTACTACACCATACTAACTTGTATAATACACCAACTTGTCTAACTTTACATCATTTCATAGTTAGACTTTAACCTAAAAATATGTAACTAAATATTTAACCAAAAATATAATAGTTATTTGACAGCACAACAAAAACCCCTAACGTTATGAGTCATGCAAAGCTATACAATCGTATGGTTCAGCTCCTACCTACTCTGCTAGGGGTGAGAATGGTCTTGCAGTCAAAAGTTGTGATAGCAATGCAATGTCATGGTTCAAGCATCGAATCATTCAATTTTTTCGGCATAATTACCACACTAGGAATTTGAGCCTAAAGTAAAAATGCTAGCGAACATAAGTTAAAAATAACAAAACATGCTCAAGTGCTATATGCAATTCTTACTTTTTATATGCAATGCAGCAATTAACTAAAAATAATTAGATGATAGAAAATTGGTTGCCTCCCATTAAGCATTCAATTTATAGTCTTGAGTTCAACTTTGATTAATGATTGGATCAAGGTATCTTGAAACGAGTTGCGCTAGTTTTGCATTATTTGCATTTATCTATTTCGAACACTTCCTTCTTCACTCTCAAAATTTCAAAGTTTTCTTTTTTATCTTTGAATGCTCCAGCAAATTCATTTATTTTCATTTTGTATGTGCAACATTCTTGATCACTTATATCCTCATCATCAACTCGAAGCACTCTTCAAGGCCGGATGATTGCTTAAATATGATGTATATATTGAATGTTGCATGCTCATCCTCCACCCTCAAGTTAGTTTACATTTTTTTAATGTCAATTAAGAGTCAGCTGTCCGTAGGAATGGTCAACCCAAAATTATTGGCATATCCATGTCTTCCTTTATATCCAATACAATAAAATCCTGAATTTGTTCACTTTGATGAGCACGTTCTCAACCATGCCTCGTGGATGCTTGATGAATCTATCAGCAAACTGTATAGATACAATTGTTGCTTTTACTTATTCTAAAACAAGTTTCTTATAGACAAAATGAGGTGCCAATTAACATTTGCACTGGAATCACATAAAGCATTAAAAGTACTAAAATTTCCAATAAAGCAAGGTAATTTGGAACTCCCTAGATCTTTTAATTTTGGAGGCAATTTGTTGAGCAAAAAGGTAGTGCATGTATCATTTAATGACACTATCTCATATTCTTTAAGACTTCTTTTATTTGACAACATTTCCTACAAAAAAATTGGCGCAGCTTGACTTTCGTAATAAAACATCAATGAATGGGATGTTGGTGTGAAATTTCATGAGGACATCTAAAAAGTATGCAAGTTTCTATTCAAACTTGTGCGTTTGCAATCTTTCACAAAAATCAATAGGAGGCTCATAAGTTATAACTGTGCTTGGTGCCTTAACTCCAAGAAACTGTGCGCCATCCTTTTGATCAACATCCTTAGCCAGTTCAAATTCTTCTTCAACTGTTTCTTTATCCATTACTAATTGTGCATATTGTTTCATTGGTCTTTTCACATATTACTAGCCTGAACTCTTTACTCTTCTTAATATTTTCGAAGCTTTTAAGAAAATAGAATTGGAAATATACGTGCTTTAACTGGAACAACAGTCTTTATCGTGGATTGTCGAACATATAATTCTCGATAATGTTAATTGTAAACACGTTCTGCCATAGATTGGTTTCTATGTTCTATGCAAATTTCCTAGTTGCCTTTCCAAGATTATTTTAGCCAACTGACTTGTCTATTTTTCTAAATTTTTTATAGATTCCAAGTGATTCTGAAAGCTTGTGTCAACTTTTGCATAATTGATTTGTCTTTTGCATCAGTTCTTTGTATGAATTTGCCCAAAAGTTCCTTCAATGAGGATTTCTTATTATGCTGTGGAAAACTAGGGAGTGTTTGCTTTGCATTATTTAAGTAAGGGTGATTTTTCCAGCCTGAGTTGTCGGTATTGAATTGAGATTGCTTATTTGACGATGAAAGATTTGAGTATAGCTAACTTCCTCCGTTACAAGAATGCTATCTGACATTCCCCATTGTTGTGAACTTCCCTCCAGTTTTCATAGGCTGGGAACTTTGACTGCATTGCATTTACTAAGCTTTGGATAGTTATATATTCAATATAGAATCTCTCCAATGGGTCCCTAACATTTTGTTTAATAACAAAATATTCACGTGTTCATTTAATTGTCACACACTTTAATTTGTGAGATCAACNTGGGAACTTTGATTGCATTGCATTTACTAAGCTTTGGATAGTTATATATTCAATATAGAATCTCTCCAATGGGTCCCTAACATTTTGTTTAATAACAAAATATTCACGTGTTCATTTAAGTGTCACCATACTTTAACTTGTGATATCAGCTACTTATATTACAAGTAATAAACCACACGTGATAGTTTCTCTGTAATAACGATACCTGTATCTCGTTATTACATACAACCACGGATGATTTAAGATTCAATCATACATAATTTGTATTTCAAAATCACAATTCCTTGTGATTAACAATTTACTAAGACTTAAATTTTTGGACTCTATTATTTAATTCATTCGAATATTAATTCAATTAAATAATAGATATTGCCATAAATATACATCGATTATATATATTTAAAGTGTTTATGTCCAAAGTTGATTGGATCTAGGGTATAACACTTACAAACTCCCACTTGCANTTACATACAACCACGGATGATTTAAGATTCAATCATACATAATTTGTATTTCAAAATCACAATTCCTTGTGATTAACAATTTACTAAGACTTAAATTTTTGGACTCTATTATTTAATTCATTCGAATATTAATTCAATTAAATAATAGACATGGCATAAATAAAATGCATCAATTATATATAAAAAATGTTCATGTCATAAATCGATTGGACCTAGGGCATAACACTTTCAAACTCTCACTTGCATTAGATCTAATCACTTATGTACTTATACCATAAGAGTCTACATGACGATCATGTTTATGTTACGACAATTCTTTGTTTGTGGATCTGCGATGTTATCACAATGCACAAGTATGAGATCAACAACGTTAAGAACTACTCCAAGTTCATTGATGAACTTCTCGATTCAGACCACAACCTTTGTTGCTTCTAAAGCAATGATGTATAAGATTTCTGCTATTGAATCAACGATTGTTTTTCGTTTGGAACCTTTCCAACAGATGATTAATAGTGAACTAATATCCTGATTGAGGTATGCTTGATAAGAATAATAATCAGAAACCAATTTTAAATGAATTAGTTAAACCTCTTTAATATTTATTCTTATTCCATTGCATCAGTTTCAATATTCTTCCCATCCTCAACGTCTAGAACATTAGTTTGGCTGTTCACCTTCCTATCTTTCATTGTAGTCTATAATATTTTCACCTGCTTGTCTTGTTGTTTTTCAATACTGGATTACATCTTCTTTCTTATATAAATTATGTAAGTTTGTATCGCAAACATAACAAAATACAAAATAATATTTTCTAAGCTTATCTTTCTTTCTTGTTCTCTGTGTTCTTTATGGTATCAGAGCATTCATGGCTGAAACATGTGAGCCTCAACTTACATTCAAAATTTTCATCAATGTGCTGGCTTAATCTCCACCAAACTCACCACTTCAAATTATTTGTTATGGAAATCTCAGGTTCTTCCCCTTATTAAAAGTGTTGGACTGGAACATCATATTGTTGAAGATACTGGGATTCCATCAAAATTAATAAAAGAAGGAGATGACAAGGAGGTTGTCAATCCAGAATTTGTTTCTTGGACATACAATGACTGATCGACATTCGCTTGGCTTATGGGTATGATGACAGAAGATGCAGTGAGCATGGCAATCGGAGGAAAACCTCTCGACATGTCTGGCTTGCTGTTGAAGAACATATTCTTTCTATAACTAAAGAGAAGGAATCTTGGCTTAAGGACAATCTCTACTTAATGAAGAAGGGATCTTTTTTATTAAAAGATTTCCTCAAGCGTTTCAAATGCATTTGTTGCCTAGTAGCCATTGGAAGACTAATTTCCGATGAGGACAAAATGTTTCAAATAACTCGTGCTCTCAGCCCTAAATATGCCTGTTGGGACCACACAGGCCCCAAATACACTAAGTAATTACATGAATAAAAAGACCATAAGAGGTTTTTCGCCCGAAGGCCCATATATTCACCCAAATTAGGGGTAGTCACCCGTTGAGCATACATCGAAGTGGTTATTGCTCCAATCCTCTTGAAACCAGCAATAATCAATACAAGTATCACAATACAGAAATCCATAAAAGGATTAAGCCATCAGACCCTAGGTTTTCTCTCAAGAAAACCTCCAATGATTACACTAAGTAACCAAAGGTTACGCTCAATAGAGAAACCAGATTTACCACAACAACACCTTAACTAACACTAGATCTCACCAAGAATATCTAGAATAGAAGATTACACGGTGAAAACCAAAGGTTTTCAGAGAGAATACAGAGAGAGCCAAAGAAGAGAAAACCCTAGAATAATCTCAAAGTCGCCAAGCAAATGAATGGGTCGAGCCAATAATACAAACAGTTAGAAGCATCCAAAGGTCATAGCCATTCCACATGGCATCATCTCAGCCTTCAAAACTCAATGAAATGGGCTGTAGGGTTGCATTCAGATTGGGTTGGACTCCTCATTAATTTGGGTTGCATCATAGGGCTTAAAATAGTTCTTAGTTTGGGCTACATCATTTGGGCCCAAAATTGTTAAGCAACCAATATTTAACAATCTCCACATTGCTTGACAATTTGGGTTTCATAGTAGATTGAAGGTTAACTCCTCCTTCAATTTCAATTGCTCTATGTACCTGCAAAAAAACTTTAGTTAGAAATAACATTTAGAAGATTTAAACAATCTCTAAACTTATACAAAGGAAGTATTTTTGTTCCCATGTCTGCTGGATTACATTTAGTTGAAATCTTTTCAATTTTAATGATATCTTTTCCTAAGATATCGCTTATAAAATGAAATTTAACATCTATATATTTAGTTCTATCATGAAAAACAAGATTTCTATTAAAATGTATAGCAGATTGACTGTCTTAAAATATAACAGCATCATTATCAGAAAAACCAATTTCATCCAACAAGTTTTTCTGCCAAATACCTTCCTTTACAGTATTAGTAGCTGTAAATATTTAGCCTCTGTATAAAGCAGAGCTACAATATTTTGAAGCTGTGATTTCCAACTTATGCAGGTATCATTTAAAGTAAAAACATATGTAGATGTTGATTTTCTATTGTCACATTTACCAGCAAAGTCTGAATCAACAAAGTCTTTCAATTTAATTCCAGTTTTACTCTTACTGAACATAAGTCCTAAGTTAGAAGTTCCTTTTAAGTATCTTAACAACCATTTCATGGCTTCCCAATGATATTCACCAGGATTACTCATATACCTACTTAAACCCCTTATAGCAAAGGCAAGATCAGGTCTGGTACATATCATTATATACATAACAGAACTAATAGCATTTGCATAAGGGACCTTCTCCATCCTATTCTTCTCTATATCAGTTTTAGGACATTGTTCTATTGAAAATTTAAAGTGACTACCAAGAGATAAAGTGACATCTTTAGAATTTTCCATAGAAAATCTACATTGAATTTTTGAAATATAAGATTGTTGAGTAAGAAACAGATTATTATCACTTCTCTTCTAATTTCCATTCTTAGAATCCTTTTAGCTTCTCCTAGGTCTTTCATTTCAAATTCCCGTTTTAATTTTCTTAACGATGTTAATTTCAGTCATATCACACCCAGCAAGTAACATATCATCAATATATAGTAAGAGATAATAAGAATCAAGGCCTCCATTACCCTTATAGCAAAAACATGAATCATATTCACTTCTATTGAAATCAAGTTCTTTTATAAAGGTATCAAACCTGATACACCATTGCCTAGGGGCTTGTTTCAAACCATAAAGTGATTTTTGCAAAAGGCACACATAATTTTCTTTTCCTTTTTTGATCAAAAACTTTTGGTTGAGTCATATAAATTTTCTTATCCAAATTCCATGTAAAAAAATAGTTTTAACATCTAACTGTTCTAATTCAAAATAAAATTATGAAACAAGACAAAGTAAAACTCTTATAGAGGTGTATTTGACTACAGGAAAAAAATTTCATTGTAGTCAATTCCCTCTATTTGGTTAAAGTCCTTAACAACTAATATGGCTTTGAACCTTACATTTTCACCTTTTGAATCACCTTATTTTATCTTTTAGATCCATTTGCAATCAATAACCCTTTCCTTTTTCGGTTTATTCACTAAGATCCAAGTTTTATTTTTAATTAATGAAAGCATTTCATCTTTCATTGTAGCAAGCCAAAGACTTGCATGTTTTCCATTAATGGCCCCTTATGATTAGGCTCATTATCCAAAAAATTCTGAACATTCAAAGTTGTAACAAAATCAAAATCATTATATCTTGACGGTGGTCTTATTTCTCTTCTCAATCTATCCCTTGTAAGATGATAATCTCCTAAAGGATTTTCAGGTTGATCAAGTTCAGGTTCATTAATAGGTTCTAGCTCAATTTCAGGTTCAAGTTCATTGTTTAGTTCCTGGCCAAGCTCCACCTCAAACTGATCATCATTTCCAGACTTTAAATCTGTCTGAAAAATTTCAGATTCCATTACAGTTTTGTTTTGATCAGTTTCAGTTGTTGCTTTTCTTTTTTCTTTAATGCAAGGCATATCCAACTCATTAAAGATAACATTCCTGCTTATTATAACCTTATAACCTCTCTGTGCTTTCAACCAAACCCTATAGCTTGTAATATCTTCACCATAATCTAAGAAAATATCCTTAACAGATATGGGCTCAAGTTTCCCTTCATTTTGATGAACAAAGGCAGCACATCCAAAAACTTGTAGTTTAGAATAATCAATAGAATAACCATTCCAAACGTGACCAGGTGTATTATATTTTAAGGATTTAATAGGACACTTATTTGTAAGAAAAGAGGCCGTTTTAACAGCTTCTCCCTATAATAATTTTGGAACGCCAGAACTTATCAGCATGCATCTAACCTTTTCTAACAAGGTCCTATGCATCTTTTCTGCAAGCCCATTCTGTTGTGGAGTATAGGTTACAGTTATGTATCTAAGAATCCCACTAGTTTTACAGAAACTATCAAATTATTCATTGCAAAATTCGAGACCATTATCAGTTCTAAGTGCTTTAACATTTTTATTAACTTGATTTTCAATAAGAGTTTTCCATTCTACAAAATTTTTAAAGGTGTCAGATTTGTTTTTCAAAAGAATGACCCAACTTTTCTTTGAAAAATCATCAATAATGAGTAAGAAGTATTTAAAACTAGAGTAAGTGCAAACAGTAGTTGGTCCCCACAGATCATCACGCAAATAATCGAAAATGGATTTTGATTTATGAATACTAGTAGCAAAAGGCAATTTCTTTTGCTTCCCATAAATGCAATGTTCACAAAATCACATTNTCAAGGTCATTATCAGTTCTAAGTGTTTTAACACTTTTATTAACTTGAGTTTCAATAAGAGTTTTCCATTCTGCAAAGTTTTTGAAGGTATCAAATTTGTTTTTCAAAAGAATGACGCAATTTTCTTTGAAAAATCATCAATAATGAGTAAGAAGTATTTAAAACTAGAGTAAGTGCAAACAGTAGTTGGTCCCCACAGATCATCACGCAAATAATCGAAAATGGATTTTGATTTATGAATACTAGTAGCAAAAGGCAATTTCTTTTGCTTCCCATAAATGCAATGTTCACAAAATCACATTCTTTCTATCCTTTCATTACCTAAAAGACCTTGTTTCTTAAGAATGTACA
>CAIGRK010391358.1:0-21615 GCA_903798315.1 Fraxinus greggii | reverse complement strand
TAAAATCGTCAAAAATGATGAAAATGACCTTCGGCTCACGGAATGTTGAAGATAAGGGCATAAATGCCAAGAAATGAAAGGTAGGGTCAGTTTCTACAATACATGTCAAAGGTAGGGACGTTTTGTGCCAATTACCCTTTATTTTTTAAATTGGGGTCGGGTAGTGGGGGAAGGCAGAACAATAATGAAATGCAAGGGGGTAATTCGTTTCTTATTCTTACACAGTTATTTTATTCCCATTGGCTGAAATTAGCTTTTTTTATGTTGCTTTTTCCAGACGATTTTGTGGAAATGTTTAGAGAGAAAACCAAATACCCAATTGTGGAGCCCGCTCACATGGTACCGTTTACATTTATCAGTTGGTCTTTTGCTTAGAAACTCCAGATGTGGACAACTAAATTTTATAATATTATATGTGCACACATAATAATTAATACACACACTCAATCCCTTGTTCAGTTGTTGCTATTCATAGTTCATTCAAAAAAACTTTTGATTTGCATTTCAAACTGTTTATTTTACAAAGCCATTGAAATTGAATTTTAAATCCTTTTGAGTTTCTTCCTTATAACTAGGAACTGGCTGAGCCATCAATCAAAGATGCTTTCGGATTATGTGTTCAGCAAGGAGCTCATCGTATAATAGTGAGCCCTTTTTTCTTGTTTCCTGGAAGACATTGGCACCAGGTAAGTCAACTTAAAATACCATAACACCTGTCAAGTTGGTGTGGAGATTTCATAAGTTGTGACATCAGAAAGTCTAAATTAGACTCTGAAATAAAAGGCCAGTGAAAGTAAATTTGGCTATTGTGTTCAACAGGATATTCCTTCTTTAACAGCTGAAGCCGCAAAGGAGCATCCAGGTGTGTCTTATGTCATTACAGCTCCACTTGGTCTCCATGAACTGCTCGTGGTATGAACTTATCCTTTTTCTTCTGCATGTTGTTTCCTTTATTCATCTTTATTGGTTTTCTATCCATAACTTCACCTGAGCCTAAACTGGACTTCCCCTTTTTTCTTTTCGTTGTTGAACCTATCCGAAACCATATGCTAGGATTGCTAGTTGGTTATTCCTTTCTGGAAATGGAAACTATGCCAGTGTGTATAATCTTATACAAATTCCATCAGTCTTTAGCATTTTTAGGGCCCGTTTGCATGGCTATGACTTTTGCTTCTTGTAGAAGAGCTTTCTGAGGAAGCCACTTTGGATAAGCTTTCTTTAAAAGTATTTTTACTCAGACAGAACACGTCTAGAAAATTGTCCAAAGTCCAAAAACAACTTATTAATCTCGGAAGCAGCTTTTAAATATTCAAAAGACCCGCCAAACGGTCCTTAATTGCCTAGTGTGGTTGAAAATTATTTGATTTCATTGGATCTTTAAATAGATGTTGAATGGTGTGGACATAAAAGATTCATGTGGGCGACCCCAAATTGGAAATAAGGCTTAGTATATTCTTTGTTCTCATTTAAAAAAAATAATAATAATAATCAAATATCTAGAATTTAGTGTGTGATATGTTAATCAGCATTTGTTGAGATCATTTTACTTCCCACTTTCCATTAACAAGGCAATATGGACATCTTTTCAATTGAAATAAAGAGACAGATATTATTATTTTTTCCATGGCTGTTTGCTGCTCATTACTAGCGAATAAATAAATTTGGTGTTACAGGATGTGGTGAATGACAGAATCAAGCATTGCTTGAGCCATGTTGCTGGAGAAGCTGATGAATGCTCAGTTTGTGCTGGAACAGGAAAATGCCAGGTTTATAACTAATATGTTTGGAAACTTGGTTACGAGGCTCCATCCTTCTTAATAACTCTTTCAGCCCAAAGATTGGTGAACTACCTGGTAACATGTAATAAAACTGTACTGTTCAACTGTTGTCTCGAGATGATATTATCCAGCTCGTATGGGGAGATGAAGTTGATATTTCTCTTAGATGATGTATTGTGGAAATCCTCGTGACAGAAATGCGTTCTTACAGTCCAAGATACATTCAAATCTGGAAATGAATTATCTGGATTTTGTTCATTTTGTAATTGTTTTAATTAACTATGAGATTGCATTCTTATACCAAAGTCAGTTAATCCAGTATTGGATTTCATTCCCTTTCTTTTGTTTTTATAATTTACTTGAAGACATAATTTCTTGTCCATCCTGAGGGCATTTTAGGTATGCAGCAGTAGGCACCATTCCATAGAAAACCGATAATATTTGAACTTTTTTCTTTCTTTGGTGTTGTCAATTAGGCACCATTCCACAGAACACGGATAAGATTTAAACTTTTTTCTTGCTTGTCAATTGAGTACATTAAACATGCCATAAGAGCATGTTTGGTGTAATAAATTGAAAAGGATTTAACACCAAGACACACACATGGAGCCTTAATCGTATCTTTTTCCATCTGAAGTATAGACCTGAAATATTGGTATTTTTGTATCTTGAATGGAGACCACAAGACATGATCAAGGAAAAGTAGTATGCAATGCATTTTTCATTCTCCCTATAATGTGAAATGTCTGTTGATTTCGCTGCGACGTATATATCTAGTTTAACGCATTAAATACGATGTGATGTCGTGTCTTTTACCTATGATCCATGATATGAGTTCAAATTTCATGTTTCCTAATAAAAGATTGATACTTCACTTCAATTGTACCACTCATTAATTTTTATTTTATCCCACTTTATGGACTTTAAACACCGTGAGATTAAACTGAAGAGTCTAATTTAGTGAGTGAATGTGTTGTTGACAGTTTTTAAGGATTTTATAGTCGGATAAATTAAAAATTGACGAGTGTAAAATTGAAGTAATGTGTCGATAAAATGGGACATAAAATTGATGTATGAAAACTCAATCACTCTATTCAAAAGTACTCCAGCGGCCCTACTTCGAAGGACACCTTACGAAGTTATTCACAAACAGTGATCATGATTCATAAGCCTATCCCGGCATTTAGTATTTCAAATTTTAATATAAGGTTAAACAATTTTTTATTTTATTCTTCGATTGTGCTACATGTACAAAATAGTTCGCATACCTTTAATTTTGAATCAGAATAGCACTACAGTTGGTATTAAAAGTATGTTTGATGTTGATTTTCTAACAATAAATTTTGTTGTAATATAATTCTTTTTTTAAATGTATGGTTAAAAAGTAGGAAAAGTAATTGAGTGACATGAAAAAGTATTTTATTGAGAAAAAGTGTGATTGAAAAAAAAATGAATTTTAAAGAAACCATAACAAATAAGATCTAAGCAAATTTGAGAATTAAAAATACTCCTTTATAAAATTCAAGACTAGCTTGCAAATAAGGACATAGATTGGGGATAAATAGCTCAATTTTCCAAATTAAATTCTAAAAGTCTGGTACTAGCAGATTCCCAAAAAAAATAAAATAAAATAATAATAATAATAATAAAAATAAAAAATCTCATCCTTCTGTAAACTGCTATTTTTAGCAACCGAAAGAGGCTCTGCAGGTGATCGTTACCTCTCTCTCCCGTTCCCGCCCACGGTTATATATCCGTCACCCAAATCATTCTGCTTTTTATGTTTTCTCCATACCTCAAGGTACCTCTCTCTCTCTCTCTCTCTCCCCCCTACACTGCAGACGAATACGTACAATTACACAGGTGAATGTGCACTTTTTGCTAAATTCGCTGCTAAATTTACCGGTGAATGTGAATTTGCTGCTAAATTTACTTTAACTTGAGTTTATTATGTGTAGCCGAATCGTAGATCAAGCTATTTTCATCGAACTTAGTGCATCTCGGGTTCTATAGCGTCGAATTCATTACTAGTATTGCTGAGCTTTTTGGAACATAAATTACAGCAGCTGAGTTATTATCTGGTACAATATTCATTAATTCGCAAATTTTATAGTTCATTTTTATTTAAATTGCCCCTATACAAGTCAATAATTGTATTCTCATAGAAATTTTAGTGGAAGCTCCCTGGTGATAGTGTATTCATTCATTTTTTACAGTATTTTCGTGAATTACTGTAGTCGTCATTCAATTTCCATTTATTAACTTACTTTTAGTATTGTTTTGATGAAATTTTTCTCTAGAAGGTTTGACGAAGTTGATGCCTCGGTTCCGTGATTGGATTATTTGAATCATTGTGTGGATTGATAACTTAAATCACGTTTCACATGCATTATCTTGCTTTAATTTTCTGAAATTATTTCCAATTTTGAGATGAAATTCTATGCATACGAATGAAGAGGTAAATTAGGCATGCATTAATGCAACGTAATGAATATAAAAAGGAAAAAGAAAAAGAAAAAAAACTAGCAACACGTGATAGACACATGACAAATTTAATGTACAAGTTAAATTTTTGTTTATCAATTCATTTATCGAATTGATCTTGTGTACCTCAGACTCTTATTTTATTGTGACCTCCCAAGGAATTATAAACTCACAGTGCAAGTTGTAATATGGGTATACTGAATGGACTTTTTTTTTTCACTTTTAGTTCAACAAAATGAGCTCATTCTCGGATACGTATGCATTGAAGGCTGTGACTGATTTGCCTGCTCCTTTTCGCTCTATCTTTAATTTCAGGTACTATTTTAGTGATTAGTTTTTAGTTTCCATTCGATATGGAAGTTGGTTGTCCTCTTTCGTATGGACGGTCATATCTTGATATAAAAAAATTTCAAAATCTTTATTACCCAGTTGGCAATTGCAACTAACTAATCCTCTGAACAGTGAGGACACTGAGGACGTCTAACTTTTATCATGTCTATCTCAGTACTTTCTACTTCTAGTTTAGAGTAATATAAATCAAGGAAATTGATCATTACTAACTTGTGGGACCAACATAAAACACTTTGAAAGGTTCCTTTTCCAAAAGATTACATGAACTCCAGTTGTTTTGCCCGACTGATATGTAGGGGATGGATGGTCCTAATATTCTTTCTGCTAAGTGTTTTCTTCACTGCACATGCAGGTATTTCAACTCATTGCAGAGTGAATGCTTTCCCACATGCTTTCTTTCCGATATAAATATGGTTGTTTCTGCACCAACTGGAAGTGGAAAAACAGTTCTTTTTGAGTTATGCATTTTGAGGCTTCTGTCAAATTTCATCTCAACTGATGGGAAATTTGTCCATTTAAAGGGGACCCTTAAAACTGTAAGTTTCTGAACAGTCTAGCTTTTAGTGAATTTCTGAGAGAGTGTGATACTCGGTTCTCATAGCTGAAAATAGTAATTTCTGAACAATGAAAAAAATTGCTCCAAAACACTGTCTGCTTATTCTTATTTGGCAGCCGGAAGAACACAAAAACTTACAGTAGTACTCTATCCTTAATGATAAGATATTTGTACCACAAAGATACAAGAGAGTGAGTATGGGGCCCACACTTACTGTAATAAATGTCCCTCCCAAAAAGTAGAATTTCCAATCTATTCAAATACGAAAGTAGAGCTCATGTGGAAGCTTCACTCACAACAAATATTTGTTGTCGACTGTCTCTTCTCTCAGCATATGTGCTGCATGCTAATCATGACTCATATGTTGCAAGGCAATTGTTCTATACCTTGACATGAATGCAATTCTGAATCAACTGCAATACATGAAATCATTATATTTCCTATTTGAGTTGGTTATGGTTTATATATATTTGATACTTAGTGGCCTGTAGATATACATAGCGCCATCAAAAGCTTTGGTGCAAGAGAAGCTACGAGATTGGACCCAGAAGTTTGGATTGTTGGGGATCAGTTGCCTGGAGCTGACAGGGGATAATGATTACTACAGTGTCAAGAATATACAGGATGCTGACATCATACTTACAACTCCGGAGGTTAGTATGCCATGAGAATCATTTTTTATCTTTGAATGATCTACTTCTGACTGTTGTTTAATATGTTTATTTAAACGACCATTTTTCATAGAAATTTGATGCAGTGACTCGGTATCGCATAAAGGATGGGGGCTTGAGCTTTTTCAGTGATATAGCACTTGTGCTTATTGATGAAGTTCATTTGTTGAATGATCCTCGTGGAGCAGCGTTAGAAGCAATAGTCAGCAGAATTAAGATGCTTTCTTGCAAGCCTGAAATGAAATCTAGTCCTTTATTTCATGTCCGTTACCTAGCTGTTTCTGCCACAATCCCCAATATCAATGACTTGGGTAATCTTCACATTATTGCACACACTTGAACTAAACTGGTTCAAATGTCAGCTCAACTTTGCTGAAATATTGGGATGATGATTTTATAATTGAGAACACATTTTTCCTTATCATAGCGGAGTGGCTTATGGTTCCAATTCAGGGAATCAAAAGGTGTGCTCAAATCCTTATCATAAGATAAGTGTGCAAATTGTCCTCATATCCACATGTTTGATTCTGTACGGATCCCAAATTTGCAGGTTTGGAGAAGAAATGAGACCTGTAAAGTTGACAACCAAAGTTTTTGGTATGCGAAACTCCTTACGACACTTGTTCCCAATATGAGTTCCTTTTTCCTTTAGATAAGGGTGTAAATTTCCCTCATGCCCTGTTGGCACTTGTGTTTTAAAGGTAGCGTACAATGGAGGTCATCGAACTATTTGCGAAATTTCAGTCGAGTTATTTTTTTTTTTTTCAATTTACTAATGCAACATATATTAATTTTCCATGTTGCTTGTGACTTGTCCATGTCAATAGCATATTTGCCAAGTAGACTGTCATTTCAGCTTTTCAGTTAGTCAAACTAACAAATGAACGACCCAATTGTAACAACATTTAAGTTCGGTAATTCAAACCAACATGAAAATTTGCTAAAATTGACCTATCATGCTTTAACCTGTTAGAAACACAAATTAGAGAATTAAAATTTTAGTTATTTTAGTAGATGTCCAAAGAAGATATTTAGTATTGGAAGGATATTACATATATTTCCGACTAGATTTTTTTTTTTTAATATCATAATCCCCTTCTCGCAGGCTACACACCAGCAAAAAATGACTTTCTATTTGAAAAGGTATGTTGAGTACGATTTAATCCATAATTTACGTTCTGAACCATTAACCTTTTACTTTTTCATTTAAGATATTCAACTGATGAATACATGTTTTTCAATTTCCATAAATTGAAATAATTCTACCTCTCTTGATCATTTACTGCTCTTATTGGTCATCCAGCGCCTTCAGAACTACATTTTTGGTAAGCTCTGAAACCTGATCGACAGCAACAGATTACCCCGTTGTCACTTTCTTTTGTTGGACTATATTATATGAAGCAATTGATTTGCAGATATTCTCATGCAATATTCTAGAGGAAAATCTGCCTTAATTTTCTGCTCAACCAGAAAAGGAGCGCAAGAAGCAGCGCAGCACATCTCTCATATAGCAATGAGTTTTGGCCATTCAAATCCTTTCATCAAAAGCAGAGAGCAGCTGGAAAGGTTAAGTGAAGCATCATTATCATGTGGTGACAAACAAATGCAATCTTACATACGTTTTGGAGGTGAGCGCTCCTTTCTGGATAGCAGTAGGGTGAACACGAGAAGATTTGGGATTCGTAATTATGTAGAAGCATAATTTTTGGAGTAAATTTTGTATATAAATGCCTGTTAAACTTACTAGTTATTTCTTGTGCAGTTGGATACCATAATGGCGGACTTTCTTTAAAGGATCGCAATCTTGTTGAAGGTCTTTTCCTGAATGGTGATCTTCAAATTTTGTGCACGACAAATACTCTTGCCCACGGAATTAACCTACCAGCACATACTGTAGTCATCAAGTCAACCCAGCACTTGTAATCCTCAAAATTAATTTCGGACATTTTTATCATAAATTTGTACATGCATTTTGTTCTAATCTTTTGATTCATTCTAGCAACAAGGAGAAAGGGATATACCTGGAATATGATCGATCCATGGTTTTGCAAGTATGTTACTCTTTTAAATTCTAGTTCTTGTTATTATTACAAGAGTGTCAACCATATGATTTATAGTCGGTAGTTAGTTCTTGAAACCTTCCATACTGACTTTGGTTGTAGTTGTGCTAACTAAACATTCATCATGATCTTTTTACATCTCAAGACGTGTCTTTTCAAGCAAAAATAAACCATTTTAATTTGTGCAGATGTGTGGAAGGGCAGGCCGTCCTCCATTTGATGATACAGGAATCGTCATAATCATGACTAGAAAAGCAACTGTAGGTCTCTATTGCTCAAACATTCAGACACACATGCGCACTCACTCGCCCTACCCACATATGATAAAGAATAAAGAATGAAATGATACATCTATAATACATGCAAATATCATATCTCAGGTCCATTTGTACGAGAATCTATTAAATGGGTGCGAGATGGTGGAATCACAGTATGTCTATTCCTTAATCACTCTGTTGTTCCTCCTTTGTACTGTATAAACTGAAGCACTGTGTCTGCTGTTGGACTTGATTGTTTCGTGGTCTTGTTTTCTCTTTAGATTGCTTCCATGTGTTACGGAGCATCTAACTGCAGAAATAGTTCAATTAACTGTCTCAGATATAACAAGGGCAATTGAATGGATGAAATGCTCATATTTGTATGTGAGACTGAAAAAGGCATGTTCTTTTGGCCTAATTGGAGCCCACAATTTGGATTTCCATTTACAATTGTTCACTCTTCTGAAACTTTTGATGCATCAGAATCCTGAGAATTATGCAATTAAGAAGGCGCTGCCTGGACACCAAATAGAGAAACATTTGCAAGGTAAATTGATGAATGATAATCACAAAGTCAACTTGTTTTTGATTCTTATGCTAACATTCATTCCATGATTTTCATGTCTACCAGAGATTTGCGTTCAGAAGGTTAATGAATTATCACGGTATCAAGCGGTGTGGACTGATGAAGATGGTTTTCTGCTGAAGCCACTTGGTATCATGTGTTCATATTCTCAATCTTGTGATTATCATGCAGGATGAAATTTTAATTCTTCTTTTCTTGCGTTCAGAACCTGGAAGATTGATGACAAAGTACTATCTGAAGTTTGACACATTGAAACACATTATACAGTCCCCTGCAAACTGCAGCATAGAAGATGCGCTTCATGTTATATGTCGGGCAGAAGAAATCTCCTGTATGTATGCATCTCCATTTACAATGTCCCTTAAGCAATGAATATGAATGATACATGTCCTCCAATCTGAAAATGAAGGGATACAACTGAGGCGTAATGAAAAGAAACTCCTAAATGACATAAACAATGATAAAGATGGTCGGCTTCGATTTCACATACTTGGAGATAAAGGAAAGAGAAAAAAACGCATTCAAACCAGAGAAGAGAAGATATTTGTTTTGGCGAATGACTGCTTGACAGGGGATCCTTCGGTTCATGACTTGTCAATGAACCAGGTTTTGGTCATCACAAATAATTTAAGATTTGTGATATTTCCATCTATCTGAAACTTAAACCACGAATATGTGTTTTTGCTATAGGACATGAATTCTATTTGCTCAAATGGGTGTAGAATTGCAAAGTGCCTGAAAGAGTATTTTATATTTAAGAAAATCTATAAAGGAGCTTTGAGTTCATCAATTCTAGCCAAATGCTTACATCAGAAGCTATGGGATGACAGTCCATACTTACTGAAACAATTACCAGGCATTGGAATGGTGACTGCAAAGGTTTGTTTCTAGCTTCTAAAGCTATTTGAGACATTTGATTTGAATTTTTGTTCATTGAAAATGAAGTAACATTTTTGTTTTCTTCCCTTACCTGTAATATTCTACTTAGGCACTGCAATCAATGGGAGTAAAATCATTTGATACCCTCTCTGAAGCTGATCCAAGGAAGATAGAGTTGGTCACTGGTCGAAAATATCCGTTTGGGAACCATATTAAGGAGTCATTGCTATCGCTACCCCCAAAAGTTGTTATGGAGGTTGAGGAAACTGGGGGCCACCGAAGGCAAGGGAAGTCCCAGCTGGTGATAACATTAACTAGATTATCACAGCCTATGCAATCAACTAAACACCATTATGCTAATATGGTACGTGTCCAAGAATATTTATATATATTTCCTTCGGTTGCGACGTTTAAGTTTTCCCCCCATCTAATGATTTTTTACATATCTTGCAGATGGTTGGTATTGAAGAAGATAACCTCATTCTGTTTCACGAGAAAATAAGGTATAAAGTGGTTTACGGGTGTGTACAGACATTTTAAGAAAGCAGGGTTTGTTCAAGGGGTAAATGAAAAGCTTGTTTTAAGATTGTTGGTTCATAATCTATATCCCACATCGAATAAAGATGGAAATATAGACCAATTTACAAGGGTTTTGGCTACATTTCTTAATAAAGTTGACCTTTTAAGATAGAACCCCAAAGTATTGACATGATATGAGAGCTATTACCTTTCAAGATGGAACCCCAAAGCAGTGACACTACCTTGATATCAAATATTTCCTACCTCTATCTTGGTTACCTAGTATCTAAATTTGATAATCTGCACCTCATTTTCTAATGGATGGCCTCTCAGTACTATATTTAAATTAGAAGGGGCACAATTTCTTGAATGTATCTAAATCTCTTTTTGTTGCTGCAGAGTTGAGGAGTTCTCGAGGTACAGAAACTTCAATTCTTGATCTAGCGCTTGAATTTGATTTGGGAATCATCCTCGGTTATGTCCATGAATTCAGGACTGCTTGCAAATATATCTCTGGTGTTATATTTTGAGATTTGGGCTTGACACTTGATTTTTCTGATAGCCCTTACAGTACAACAGTGTCATTTCCAAGCCCTCAGCAAGGAAAGCTCACACTTAAAGCAGATTTGGTCTTTGAAGAACTTAGTAAACTCCTTTTCTTAGTTTACTGCCATATAGACTCTTTTCTTTCATTGCTGGCTAAATGAACTTGTGACATTGATGTTTATGCAGTAGGTATCGATGTCCATCAAAAACTTATTGTCACTGCACAGACAGACGTGGATGCCACCAGAAAATATATTCCAAAGGAAACGTCCTCCTGCAAGTCCAAGGATGTGTATATCATAAAAGATAACAATGATCATTCCCCTCATGCTACAACAAAAGAGCCTTATAACTCAAATGAATTCATAGAGAAATCAAATTTCATGTAAGCCCAACTTGAAGCGTGTTTGGTTAAGCCTAAAATAAAAGGACAAGTACTTTTTTGGGGAAGGTTAGCTTTAAAAGAACGAGATTTTGAAGTATAAGTTACTTTTACCTTTTTTTTGGCAAAAAAAGTTATAAGTAACTTTTAAGCTTGTACTTATGTTTGGCCAAATTTAAAAATTACTCTTTAAGTACTTTTACCTTTTTTAGGCTTACCGAAAATGCTTTTTGCCTGTATCATTATGATGTACAATGTACATTATAAGGTATTCGCTTGATATTAGTTTAATTGATTAACTATGGTTGATTTTAAATTTCCACTGAGGGCTATAGTATATAACAATGATTGACCAGGCCCAGCTTCAAACTTCTAGATGAAGATTCGGAAGATGGTAAAAACCGCGTCTTTCTCCTCTACTGCTTTCTGTTGTCCTCCAACGTTTCAACATAATGACTTTACTGTTATTGTAATTCTGAAGATATCCCTGATGTTGAAATTGAAGACAGTGACTGCAAAATTATAACTGAAAGAACAGTATTCGACCACCTTCGTGAAAAGGCGAAGAACTTACCCATTCTGCCCATTTCAAATGACAAATGTTCTCCATCATTAGAGACCTTGACTCTCATCAGAAAACGCACTCGTGAGAAGCATCTTGAACTTGATAGTGGCACAGAGTTTCTGGAAGAAAAAAAGGGCAGTAAAATTCCTCGTGGCAATGTGGTTATTCAATATCCTGAACTTACAGAAGTAGAACAGAACCGACACTTTTCAAACAAAGATGCAACTTCAGATGGCCATAACAGCTCTATTGGCTCTTACCTCAAGAGTGATACAGGTGAGTCGATGAGCGTATCAATTTTTTTTTCTTGTCCGCAATATGTTTTCTTTACTGCTTTTATGTGTTTCAAGGCAAACTCCCTGCTGATGTTTGGATTAGAGAAGGCAAACTCACAACTGAAATTCAGTATGTTGAATATGAAAATCTGACTGACGGAAATATATTCGAGTATATAAGAAAAAAAGCAAGGAACTTCCCGGAATTTGATAATTTGAAGCCCGTTGATTCTAATCTAGTTACCCTGGATTGCGAATCTTGGCACGAGAATGGGTCTGAAAGTGGTAGTTCTTATCTTTATGGACGCGGTCATGCAAATCCAAATCGGTTGGTACAAGATGTTGTGATCATAGATGGAGAAATCAATGATACAAGCTGTAACACAATTTTTAAAGAAAGAGACGCAAATTCAAAAGATTATTTTACCGATTTGGAACTAAAAACTACTCAAGTGCCATCTCATAGTACGATATTGGGAAGCTCTGCAAAAAGTAATGTGAAGAAGCCATCTTCTCCAAGTTTGTTAAACGGACGGAGTTGTTCACTGGCAATAGAAGGCGAAATCAAGAAAGGGAATTCATTCCTCGGGTTTCAGAGTGTTTTTTCGTTTCTTTGATTTCTTTATATTGGCTTAGTGACGTATTTGAAATGGTATTGTGAACTCACGCATGTGTTGGTTTCTTCCTATGCTGTTTTTTGTCTCCATAATTGCTAGATATATTGAACGTAATATTGTGCACTCACGCATTTTGATTAAGCTCCCGTTTAAACTCCATTCTTTAGAATTTAATCTTTTCCGAACTTATTTTTCCTTTTGATTTTGGAAACACTGTAAAATAATAGCTCCGGAACTAAGTTTCCTTTTGATTTTGGAAACAATGCGAAAAATAATAGCTCTGGAACTAAGTTTCCACAGGACTATCGACAGAGCAATTTTTTATTGAACTTTAATTAAGAATACGTCGGGTTAATAATAAATGATTTTACCTTATACCCTTCATTTTTATTATAAATTATTTTTTCTAAGCACTGAAGGAAATGCATTCAATTTTGTCGTTAATTAACGGAACTAAGTTTAAATTTTCTATTTATATTTATTATTTATCTTTTATTATAAGATGTTCTTAAAACTTACAAAAAAAAAAAATTAATAATCAAATATATTTGTTCAGCAAAAAATAAAATAAAATAATTGTTATTTAACTTTGGACGTGGGCCTGATCCGGCATGGCAAAATCACGGGCTGATAGACCATGCTAATAGGGCCGTGCAATCCAACGTTCTTTTTATTCTCTCAATCTCCCCCAATTTTCCTTCGCCTCCAAATTCATTCCTGCTGAGGAGCGGAGATTCGAATTCAATCAACTTCTTATTTGTAGGTGGATTATGTATCAAACAGCTTGAGTAAGAAATTTATTTATTGAACATAAATCTGTGAATTTACTCTCTGATAAACTTCTGGCTTTTGAAACATGACTTCATGATATTGCTCCTTTTTTAATTGTAATGCAGATTATTACATTGAGAATTGATCTTAAATTCTTGACAATGTTTCCATTTGATTCGTCGAAGAAATTGTCGTTTTCACGCTACATAAGTGATGGCGATTTGGTAATAGTATATGAGAGACATGATAACATGAAGGCTGTAAAAGTTTCAGAAAGCGGGGTTCTGCAAAATCGTTTCGGTGTATTTAAGCATTCAGAATGGATTGGGAAACCATTTGGTTCCAAAGTGTTTAGTAATAAGGGTGGATTTGTGTACTTGTTGGCCCCAACTGCTGAGCTATGGACTCTGGTTCTAAGCCACAGAACCCAAATTTTATATATTGCCGATATTAGTTTTGTTGTCATGTACCTGGAGATAGTTCCAGGTTGCCTGGTTCTCGAGTCGGGTACTGGAAGTGGATCCTTGACTACGTCGCTTGCTCGAGCTATTGCTCCCAATGGACATGTTTACACTTTTGATTTTCATGAACAAAGGGCTACCTCGGCTAGGTCAGGATTTTCAATCAAGATTAATGCTTATAAGTAAAATAATTTGATTTAATATAGAATACCATTGAGTTTTCTGCAGATTGAGAAAGAACTGAATATGTTTATTTGATTATGGTTGTCTTTCATGCATCTGTCACAAAGATGCGTTTTAGAACTTGACAAATTGAGTAAATGTTTTTAGTATCTTGATTATGATAGAGTGTTCTTTCTTTATTGCAGAGAAGATTTTGAAAGGACGGGATTGAGTAGTTTGGTGACTGTGGGGGTGAGAGATATACAGGGCGAGGGTTTTCCGGATGAATTTTTAGGGCGGGCAGATTCAGTTTTCCTCGACCTCCCTCAACCTTGGTTGGCTATTCCTTCTGCTTCCAAAATGTTGAAACAAGATGGGGTGCTGTGCTCCTTCTCACCCTGTATTGAGCAAGTACAGAAATCATGTGAAACACTTAGATCTGATTTCACCGGTAGGCCTTTTTCCTGGATTTTGTGGTTAATGATACTGTTAAAGTTGGTTAGTTGAGCTGTTAAACTTGAGTACTTTCATTCATGGTGATGCTTATGATTGGCTTGTGCAGATATAAGAACATTTGAAGTGCTTCTGCACACATATGAAGTTCGAGAAGGGAACTTGCGGAGCTGGCAAGATGATGACGGTAGTTCCATGTCTCTTAAGAGCTGCAAGAAGAGACAACGCTCCACAAATGGGCTCGAAAATGCCAGTTCTCTGACAATCATGGCGAGGCGTAATGGCGAATCTAGAGGTCATACAGGCTATTTAACATTTGCAAGACTCAAATGCACCGTGTGAACCCTTTTACACTGGTTGAAAAGAAATTTTCTATTAGTATTTGCTTATTTTTTGAAAGTGTAAGCGACTGTGGAGGGAATTTCAGAATATTAGTGTAGAAGAGACCCTTGTCAGCTCCTCTATGATGGAGATTTCAAGGCATTCATGTAGTCAAATATTGAAATTGTGTATTTAAAGCAAGAAAACATTAATATGAATCCTGCAGTTTTCATGCAGAATTGTTGTTGATCTCTTTTGTCCTACACATTCTTATTTGATCAGCGGCTCTCAGTGAATCATAATCTTGCTGTGGTACTTGCGATATCTGAGTACTGATGGGACTTTGTTTACTTTTATTTCTCAAAAATGAGATCGTTTTTGGACGCCTAAGCATTAAAGGGGGTGGATGACCTCTATAAGTTTTTCCTGATATTATTTATGTGACTCTTGGTGCTATGTTTATTTACTTGACATGCAGATATTTCAGCTCTTTGCAGAGTGAATTCGTCCCCATTGCCTTGAGTAGTGCATTTTGAACTCTTCCACTCTAAGGGGACCCTTCAAGCGGCAAACTTCTGTTCAGTCTTGCTTATTATGAAGTTTCCTATGGTTATTGACCTTCCATTTCTAAAGCTTGCATTTAGACTAATGCTATTTAGCAATACACCCATATTCAACTTGAAGTAGTTGGGTTTTTGTTTCTACCCGTGTCAAATCCACGTTTAAATTATTGTATCGACCTGCCAGTTATTGTCTAGATTCGGACAGCTTGACAGTTCAGTATTTGTTTGTCCACCCATACAAGTATGTGGCAACAGTATATAATCTTTATTTATGTTAATTATTTTATATTTCAATATAAATCTGAATTTAAGAAAAGAACAATTTAAGTGGTTGGTGCATGTTTATGTGTAGCTAAAGAAGCTATCATTCTCCAGAGTGATGAGACCTCAGTAGAATACGATAAAAGGCGAAAATGTAGACTAAAGTTAACATGATGTAAATGTCTCATCGCATTGAATATTCTAATAGAAGTAACAATGAAATGGATGGAATGGAGAAAAAGATTAACGTAAGCTTTAGCTGATTCCCGAATTTATTCATCATAAAATTTAGTTTGCTGTGGTTATTGCTATGTTTTCGCTATATACATTGAGGTATACTTGTAATCCTTAAATATTGATTTTATTCGGAATGTATTGTTTTTGTCTTTTCAGGAGAAGATGGAGGCTGCCTCCCAAGCAGTTTATGAAAGTTTCAGGGATTACCCTGTTGATACGCACACTTTCTGTCAAGAACTTTGAACATGATCCGCGAATCCTTGAATTGTCTTAATATTTTGTCAGGTTTAATTATGGAAATGCATTAGCAGTTTTAATAAGTGATCTCGGCATCTTCAGCTCAAGGTATTCTAATTTCCTAAAATGTTTCTTTTTTAGCACATTATGTTCTTTGACAAAGGGATGACTTACATGAGTAGCTTTCATACTTCTTAAGATATAAAACTATTTCACTGGGGCTAACTCGGTAATATGTTTGTATTAGTTGAATTTTATGTTGGTTCTTTGTTAAGGCAGTTCTCTAACAAAGAGGGAGTTGGCATTCAGTATAATTTTTCATGTCATGGACTAAATTTTGATCCTTCATAAATAAGATACCAAAAAGTTTGGGACTAATATTGTTCAGTCCTGCATTACTGTAGAACAGAAAGATATCAAGAAATGCCCCTTGCATAAAAGTAATGGTTGAGAACCCTCGTGGCATGTTAGGTATGACATTACTGATCATGATCAATGAAACGGAAAGAATTAAAATATTGTCTCCCTGCCTTGCTCTGTTGTAATAACAGCCTCGTCTAGGCAGAGTTGGTATCTTTGTTGCCTTTATGTTGCATCTTTTTTGAATATGAATAGGCATAGTTGATTTCATAATGGAACCGACTTTTTTATGTCGGCAATATAACTATTTGATGTTGATTTAGATAATTTATCTCGTTGGAATATTTGATTTAGATAATTTATCTCGTTGGAATATAACAAACTATGTTTTTAGATAAAGTGTTTTGACCATGTGAACTCATTAATTGTAGTTGGTCATCTACCTACTACCAAATAAGTGTCTAATTAATGTCATCGATACATAGGCGTCTTTTATGGATTTGTTTGGTTTTTCCTCGTCTCTTGTGATCCCCACAAAAAATTGTCTGTCAAGTTATTCAAACTGGGAAAATGACGCCACTTTATTTGCACATACAAAACAACAAGATCCAGACTTGTGTATTTCTAGCATACATTTGAAAATAAATTTGTTTATACGTGACATCTTGCGATAGGGGACTCAAAAATAATGCGGCATGTGCACATCAACGCAGCATCTATGGTCCCAATTGCCACCCTCTTGATTCACTTGGATAATACGACTCACTTGAAATGTACATCTACACGGTTTAAGAGTGAATTCTAGACAATGTGATTGTTACAATTGATATCAAAGTTGGCATCTTGTCTTGGTTGTCATGGACGGGAGATGTAGGGAGGATTACTTTAAGTAGGAGACTGGTTCCGTGGAGTTACCTAGGTGGAAAAATGGACTGACGTGGACGGCGGTTTTCAAAAGATTTAATACCCTACATGCTACATTGCTCTTGAAATGTATATATCCTTGTGGGTTTACAAGCACTATGAGCACTCTCTTACAAGTTGATTTTATGGTTGAGTTTTATCCGATGTGTTTATTACAACACGTCAATGTTTTTTTTCTCTTATATTGTTAGCACTTTAATTATGTTTTTAAGAAAGAAAAATTTGCATTGTAATAAGTTAGGCCCCGTTTGATAGCTCTTTCTTTTCATGGAAGTTGGAAATTAAAATCGATTTCCACTTTTTTGCTTGTTTGATTGACTAAATTTTTCATGAAATTATTTTTCCACATTTTCTTGATTTTTGAGGAAAAGCTTTTCCCATGGATTTGGTGTGAAAAGCTTATTTATTTATTTTTTAAAATTTTTTTTGACAATGGAAACAAATTATATCCTCAATTGTAACAAATTATATCCTTTTAACGGACAATTTTCATAAAAAATAAAGTCAAATGAACACCAAAAAATCCAAAATTACAATATTTTTCAGGTGAAAAATTATATAAATAAAAAATAATTAATTGACAATTCCCAGTAAAACAAGTTTTAGGCAATTCAATTCTCTAGAATTCATTTTCTTTCCACCCAATTCCATTCTTTCAATTAAATGGACCCTTAGTTTCTAACTAAAGTAATGAGAAAGCAGTCCTCTATATTCGATTTGTAGCAAGTTGATCCTCATTGGATTGAAACGGTCAAGCTGATTGCTAATAAAACAAGACTTGTAATCTCTTCCAATTGTAAAAAATAAGCAAACGCATTTAACTTTGATTTAAATAACTTAATGCAAAGGATAAGTTAGAAACTTCCCCCGCACTATTCCCTTTACGAAATGTGCCAAATTGTGCGTCTTTAATTTGACATGAATATATCCAAGTTTCAGGCAAATAAACCTAAAGTCACACTATCGTTATTATGACCCGTCAACAATCAATTAAGAATTGTGTTTGACTATTCTGAATCAGACGTTTTACTAGTATAATTAATTAATCCGCACCCAATTTAATTATAAATCCAAAAAGTTTATGTTGAAACAATTATTAAAAGGATTAGCTGAACCAAACAAATAATAAATGCTTGAAAAATGACAACCGGGGTCCGAATAACCGCCCACATTACCAACTCTTAGTACAATATTTAAATTTGACAATCAATTTCTGTATACTGTAATACCCTTCAAAACTTACCCTCAAAACTATACTGCAGATCATGTACACGTGTCTAACGCATTCGCAAAGTTTTTACACAGTCGAGCTACTGTACTATACTGATAAAAGTGTAAAAAAAACTTGCGCTTCCGTGCATTATCTGAGGCCATTCGTCGAATGAAGTGTGTCTGATTTTGAGCTATTGGAGTTTCAATGGATGTAAGAAAAACCGGGTTTCTATTTTTTACTCCGTTCTTTACTTCTAAGAGGTTCATCTGAACTCTGAATAGAGGATTCTGTGGAGGTGTAAAATGCTTCAAATCTTGTCTGTGCATTTGATGCCAAGCTGTTTATGCTGTGGGTTGACCTAGTCGAGGTTGTAGAAAGCAAGCTAGTGTTCAGAAATGGGGGTTGATTTGGTTCGGGAATTTCAGAGTCAAAATCAGTAAGCATTTGGACAACCTCGGACATGGATGGTCTTGAAGAAGCTGAAGCCTGTGTACATAAAAGCCCGATTTTTAGCACTCTCGATGCCTCCAATTCTGGAAAATCGCCTTTTAAAGAAGGATCGACAGATTCTGTCAATCTATCTGACTTGTGTTGTTTCCAAACCTGTATATGAAAATAGCATACCACATTGATAAATATGTTCTAACGAATAAACAGAAATCGGCAGTATTATAGCATATATATGAAAAATGTAATGCAGTAACGATGGAATTTGGAAAGTACCGATTGAAAGAGAGAACCCGTGTCCTCGACGAAGGCATTACTTTTTCTATTGCACATGATTTCAAGAACCAACACGCCAAAACTATAAACATCGGCCTTCTCCGTTAGTTGTCCTTTTACTAGGTATTCGGGGGCCATATACCCTCTGCACCGCGAGAAATCATATATTAAATTTTGAAACTGGAAAATCATATAAACATAGTGCATGTTTGGTATGTCATGTCGGACCAAACACGAGAATATAATGAAGCATCATTTTCTTTCTTAATTTTGTCCTCTACTGTCCAATCTATCTTACAAAAACATGCCAAAAGAATATATAATTAATTATCTTAGTGTAATGCGATGATAATTTTTCTTACAATGTGCCTGCAATTCCTGTGCTAAGATGAGATCTATCAACAGCAAAACTTCGAGCAAGTCCAAAGTCCGCAATTTTGGGGGCAAAATTTTCGTCCAGAAGAACATTGCTCGTCTTAATGTCCCTGTGAATTATTCTATATATGGAACCTCCATGGAGGAAAGCAATACCCTCTGCTGTTCCAACTACAATATTGTAGCGCTCTTTCCAACTTAGAATCTTAACCTTGTTGTTACCTGAACAAAAGAAATAGAAAAATTAAACCATCATATAATAAAACAGATGAAACAGCACCCAAAAAAAAAGGGGGGTTACCAAAGAGGTATTGTTCTAGGCTCTTGTTAGGTACGAATTCATAAACGAGCAGGCTCTCCGGGCCTTCAATGCTACAACCCAAAAGCTTCACAAGATTCTTGTGTTGAATTCCACTGATTAGGTTAACTTCATTAAAGAATTCATCGACCCATTGCCTAGTGCTGAAAAACAACCTCTTCACAGCCACGGTTTTTCCATCTGGTAAGGTTCCTTGATACACAGCACCAGCTCCTCCTTGTCCTAATTTTCTTGAAGGATCAAAATAATTTGTTGCCTTCTCAAGAGTTTCGTATTTGAAATTCAAATTCGACTTGTTGTAAGAATATGAAATTAGGCCAAGATTTTTCCTTGCTGCACGAAAACCGCGTTCAACATAAGAATCGCTTCCATTTGAAGTTGTATCAATCATGAAAACTATATTATTTTAGATTCCATACCTTGTTTTCGTTTTTTCCATCTTCGATAGGCTGCATAACCACAAAATACAGAGAGCATACAGAAGGCCGATGTCGATAAAACAATTGCTAATACTTTCCCCGTCCTCGATATTTCTGAAACATAACCTTAAAAATGAGAAATTCGACCTTCAAGCAATCATACGTTGAGAAAAACAAGGAAGAAAAAGACAAGGACGTTGTCAAGGACTTGGCTATTTCAAGATCACATGCTCAAAAATTATGACTGATATAATTAAACAAGAGAAGAACGAAAGTCGAAAAACGATCGTATAATTTAGATCTCAACTAGAACTTGACAGATTATAATCCAAATTCTTAGCAAATCCGACATGAATTTGATGAACAAAAATTTTAGTCACCTAAGTTTAATCAAACTTACCAGAACCACTATTTGTTGTATCAGAATGATTAGAGTAGAATTTCTGAGTAGAATATCTCAAATAACAACCAGTATTCAATGCTCTGCCTTCCCGGCTAGGCAAACACCCTATCACCTCTCTACGCGCCGCCGTCAAACACACTCTGCAACTATTTCTGCTCAAAGTTCTCCAACAATCCGCCAATCCATAAACACCATTCAACCCCCCCACCGCGAAACCATCGTTCAACACTGCCCTTGCTGTAATATTATCAATCAAATCCTCGACACTTTTACTAAAATTCGATCGGGTGAACTGATTCTCATTTGGATTATCAACAATTGAGCTGTTACAATCTCGTGTATCCCAATTTCGGTCTACTGCTTCTCCAAAAAAACTATAATTATCGTACCGCAAAAAGCACCCATCGAAAAATATACGGCCAGCCACGGCGGGGATGCAGCGGGGGAGGCGGGTTCGGCTCGCAGCATAGCACTGGAGACAATCATCGTGCGATAAATCTCTGTAACAATGGGCTAAACTGTAAATCGAAGTTGTGTTGGAATTTACTGCATGACTACCCCAATTCTGAGAAGTGACTTGTTGAGAAAGAACTTCCATTGCTTTAATAAATAATTGGATGTAATCGTTAGTTGGAGACGACCTTGGGGCACAGAGAAGCCCAGCTTCTGAAATTCTTGGATCGGATTGAGTCAATACGCAGATGTAGAAGAACATGAAAATTATGATCCATTTGAAACATGAAGAATTTGAGCTTGATAGACGCATGTAAAAACTCACTCTTGAAGAAATGAAAACCATGAAGGCCCTTCTCTCTGGGGATTTGGTAGCTTTACAATTTCTTTCTATATGGGTCTACACAGTGAATATTGATCATAGATACATTATT
>CAIGRK010391318.1:0-36902 GCA_903798315.1 Fraxinus greggii | reverse complement strand
GAGTATTTATTAGTGATTTGAATGGGTTAAAGCTTAATTTTGTGTTAATTATGTTTATTATGTTGAATTCAATGCAAATTGGTGAATTTGAAAGAAAATAACGAAAAATATGCGAAAATGAAGGAAGTCCAAAGTTTGGGAACCAAAGTGTAAACATTCAATAGTTGTTTCGGATTACAAAATGATGATTGAAGATCATATATGATCAATTGGATGCAATTAGATGTCAAATAAGTGAAATATAGTGAAAGTATTTTCACAAATCAATTTACAGTCGAAAAAGTTATGCTCCAGATTTTTAGCCTCTACTTAAGACCCATTTTTAGGATAGCAAACTTTTGAATTCAAAAATTTTTATTTGAATCATCCCAATCGGATACCTATAGAGAAAGTTATGGCCAAAATATCGCAAGCTGCTCAGGGATAAACATGCGCTCGGGGGCACCCTATTTTCCCCAACCCGAGAGTCATTTGGTTCTACGGTGCACGAGAGTCTTTTCCACATATGAATCTTTAGTTTTCTTTCTCGATTCAAACTCTTTTGGAAATCAAATTGGACGGGAGTTTGACCTATTTTCTAGGTCTTATAAATAAAGAATGAGGGCTACACATTGAAAAAACATCTCTGGCCTTTTCATACACAATAGTTTCATCAAATTCATCAAGAACAAGATGTCAATTGCTATATTTTGAGAGAGGAGATCAAGCCATAACAAGGAATTGAAAGTTAAATACAACAAGATTTTGAAGAATTCAACATTGGGCTTGAAGATCAAGATCTTTTGAATTATTTCATGATCCGGGTGATATTTTCCAATTATTCTTCTTATAATTTATTTATTAACATGTTAGGCTAGATCTGTTTTTGTATTGGATAAAGATGAACCCTATTGTTTATTTGTTTTAATTCAAGATTAGCAGTTTAGTTTATTTCTTGAGTTTCTTAATTAATCTTCCATACTCATTACATTATTTAATTGATTGGCCACCAANCCATAACAAGGAATTGAAAGTTAAATACAACAAGATTTTGAAGAATTCAACATTGGGCTTGAAGATCAAGATCTTTTGAATTATTTCATGATCCGGGTGATATTTTCCAATTATTCTTCTTATAATTTATTTATTAACATGTTAGGCTAGATCTGTTTTTGTATTGGATAAAGATGAACCCTATTGTTTATTTGTTTTAATTCAAGATTAGCAGTTTAGTTTATTTCTTGAGTTTCTTAATTAATCTTCCATACTCATTACATTATTTAATTGATTGGCCACCAATTAGATAATTAGTTGCTTGTCGTATTGTTGGAAAACTCACAATAAGTTTAGAACGCGGCAAAATTAACATATGTGCGGTAGATGTAAGGAATAACATTTATCACGTATGCAATCATATAGATAATCTAAACTTTAATGTATTCTAATCATTCAAATTTGGGTTAGGAATATATTCAGGTCATTGTTAGAATAGATTTAAACTGCCTTGAAAGAGAAAATTATATATATAGTTTTATTGATTGTAAAGAACGCATGATCGGAACAATATTACAAATCAAGAATTGAAATAGATAGTAATTGGCGAATTTGATATCCAATACAATCATCCATAAATTGATAAAAATCACATTTTTACAGCTTTCTTAGATTAATTAAATATAAAATAAAATCAAACTCTCTTTTATTTACTTAATTCGAATCACATACATAACTAGTAAATTTAAATTGAAGTTATTTCCTGTGGAACAATAACTCTCAACTCATCAATTCTATTACTTATCAAATATTCGTACGCTTGCGAGTTTTGCACGAATTGGTGTTCAAAAAAATCACTAAATAAAGTTGTTACATCTAGCACATGTTTGGTATTGATTAAAATCAAGATTTTAATTTAAGTCAAAGTCAATAATTAATTTTAACCACACATTTCGTTGGGCACATAACTTTTCAACCACAATTTCATCAACTTTTATCAAAAACTACTAAAAATCTGATTTTAATCTCCACCAAACAAGGCTCTAAGCAAAAAATCAAGTAAGGTCAGCACTCTACTTCGCATTGAATATTTTATATGCATTTTCCTAGGTGATGCATCACCTCTCCGCTGCAATATATATCTGAAGTGATGAGCATTTTCTATAAGCCTCACCTTGACAAAGTTGCACAAAATACACCGTACAGATTACTTTACAGTGACGTCCTGTGAGATCACAATTTTCAGCCTATACTGAGGCTATGAAAACCATGGGCCTATTATGATTATAGATTGACAATTAGAAAATGACAATTAAGGTGTTTGGATGAGACATGTGGTAAGCATCTAAAAAGGGCCTCTTATACATGTCCCCTCTACATATAATACTTGGTCCCTTCTCATTAACAAGGAAGTTTCTCACAAGTGTAGGTAGAAGTTCTTGTAAACCTAACAACAATATACTTTTGTCCATTGTGTCACTTCCGCACCCATTATATTCAACATCTAACTTGAGCATCGGGGTATAGACGATCATCGAACCTCTATCAATTTGTGCAGCCTAACGTAATTGTCTAATTGTGCACATAACACACATGTTGATGAAAGACGAGTTAGAATATGTTGACAATTAGGTTTGACCACAATTGGGTCTCGCCAGATTCGTAGGTCAACAGATTGACATCATCCGCAGCAAATCATACTTTTTAACAATGAGTGAATATGAGTAAAAAGCCTACCATTTGAAAGAAAAAGCAAACCTTCTGTGAAGAAAAGAGATATTTTGAATCAAAAAATGGGCGAAATTGAAGAGCATTAGATTAATCTGTAAGCGGTAGGAGTAGCTTCTGAAATGAAGCTACAGTGGTCGGAGATGCCCAACACTAACAACTTCGTCACCAGAGAATAGAAAATGTGACTGCATGCCTTACCAGAGAGGTTGCGGACATTACTGCTAACATGAGGCACCTAATGCAACAAAATGATTCTATGTAACTCCTCCTCCACCAAATGTAAGCACAAATGGGTACGCAAATATCCCCAAACATGCCTCATCCTGGCTTCTTTCCGCCCCACGGAGGTCAACAGACTATGTTTCCCCTAAGGGGATGGTTGGCTTGGATCTTAGACATGCGATTATTCATCCAGGCTTTATTGGCTAAGCAAGCTTGGAGACTTCTCAACACTGAACATCTCTGGCTGTAGAGCTTTTAAAAGGGAAAGTACCATTATTCCGTCAAGTTCTTGGAGCTAGAGACAGGTCAGGCTAATCCTTCTTGTAGAAAAGCATTCTTTGAGGAAATGATCTTCTTTTTAAAGGGGTTCTTTGAGTCGAGACATGAGCAACTGGGGCGAAGGGAAGGTGGAAAGCTTGGGCTCTCCCCAAGCCCATTAGTTTTTTAAGGTTAAGAAAAAAATTGCATAAATTTCCTTTTTTATTACGTACCAGCTTAGTGCCACATGATAATTTCCTACATAGACTGTGTACTTATAAAGTCTATCCCGATTAATTAGAACAGGAGACTAGATAGGTTGATTAGTGGATATAGACTATTGCTACATGAATCACAAGCAATTAAGGAGCTGGGTTCACCTAGTCTGGCGAAGTGATGGAAAGCAGTTTAGCACTTAAATGTTCCCTTCGAGGTTTGGATTTTCTTATGGAGTATAACTCACAATGCATTGCCAACTAGTGTAAATCTTATATGTCGGAGAATTAAAGTCTCCAAGGAGTGCTCTAGATGCGTTCAGAAGGATTCAAGGAAATAAACGAACACATTTTCTTCTACTGTCAGTCCACTAGGGTAGTTTGGAAAGCTGTAGGTTTGAGCAACATGGTTAAATTTGCCATTGGAGAAACTGTTGAGGATACAATCCTTAAGTCTTCCATCAAACTATTAAGTCCTTCATCAAACTAGTAAAGACATGCTTGCTCTCTTCTACTTTTGGGCTATTTTGGGTGAACGGAACAAGGTGATTCTGGTATAAGGTGGACAGGAGAGGCATGCTGATGTAGTAGGGGGGTTGACAAATTACAAAGGTAGATACAGTAAAATCACTACGGAGAAAGTTGTGTTGATGTAGTAGGAGGATTGACAAATTAAAGAGGTGCATACAGTAAAATCACGACAAAGAAGGGATGTGTAACAATCTATGACAGATTCTAAAAAACAAAGAAGCAAGAAAAATAGTAGAGAAACGGAGGAGCAGGAAAGAACCGATCATATTCTTCAATCTGATTTTACTTCTTAATGAAAACAAGAATCAGAAAGATACAAAAAAATGAAAATAGAAGTGCTGCAGTGTGTACAGTATCAATACAGAATGCAATTTATATAGAGAAATTCTCCTAAAATTTCTCTACTAATCAAACTGAAAGAATGAACGTGCTCCTAAACTTATTCAGCAAACAAAGACCAAATAACAAACTCCTAAATAAGCAGAAGACTGAAAACAACTTACAAATAAAAACTGACTTAGCCCCTGTCTGGAGCTGATTCTACAGGGGACTAAAAGTAAAAAAAGAGCCGTTACTGTGGAAGGTGGGTCCCTGTATGTGAGAGTGGAGTCAAATAAGACGGCTGAAAAGTGACAACTAACGGGCAAAAAATTGATTTTTTAGTCTAAAAAATCTGGCCCAGCCTGGGGCTAGATAATTTCTAAACTAGAATATATTAGCAGCAAGTTTTCACTGATTTGTAACACTCCCCATTAGTGCAAACTTGCTATCAACAACACCAAAACCTCACCGAAACCCTTCAAATTTCGCTTTGGCAAGTGCTTTAGTAAATATATCAGCAACTTGGTCTCCAAATTGTATTTTCTACAGCTGAATGTCCTGAGTCAAAACCTTTTCTCGAACGAAATGATAGTGTGTTTCAATGTGTTTTGTGCGAGCTTGAAATACTGGATTTCCAGCAAGCTTAATAGCACTTTCATTGTCACATTTAATTGGAACTAGATAGTCCAAAGAAGAAAACATTTCTTCAATAAGCCTCTTATGCCAAATACACTCCTGAGTGGCCATTGTTGCTATTACATATTCAGCTTCACAACTAGAAAGAGCGACTGAGATTTGCTTTTTACTACACCATGAAATTGCTGTTGAACCTGTATTAAAATAGTAACCAGTTGTGGAACGCCTATCACTAACATCACCAGCCCAATCTGCATCAGCAAAACTAGCCAAAAGGAATGGTACATGCTACTTATACCACAACCCATAATTTAGAGTGTCTTTCACCCAGCGAAGAATCCTCTTTGCTGCAATTAAATGACCCTCACATGGTCTGTCCATAAACTGAGAAGTGACACCTACAAAATATGCAATGTCAGGCCTTGTGATAGTTAAAGAGAATAAACTACCAACAAGATGTCGGAAAGGTGTTGCATCTTCCAGTAATTTCCCTTCATCTTTAGCTAACTTCAAACAAGGTTCCATAGGAGTGGTTGCCTTTGACTCCCTCATAGAAAAACGACTTAATAACCTTACTGCATATGCCTTTTGAGAGACAAAATATCCATCTGACCTTTTAACCTCCATACCAAGAAAATAACTAGCTTTACCTAAACTCTTCATTTCAAAATGAGTAGACAATGCATCTTGAAGATGGGTTATTTCAACATTGTCATCTTCAGTAATGATAATATCATCCACATAAAGAAGAAGCATGATGCACATTGCTGATGTTTTTCTAATAAATAAGCTTCGATCTGCATTAGAAGGCTTAAACCCACAAAAAAATGATATTGAGCAATCTTACCAAATTAAGCACATGGAGCTTGCTTGAGGCCATACAAAGCCTTCTTGAGCGGACATACATGATCAGGAAATTCCTTAGAAATAAATCCATGTGGCTGCTACATAAAGATATCACGATCTAATTCTCCATAAAGGAATACATTCTTCTTGTCTAGTTGCCATAATTTCCAACCTTTGTAAGCAGCCAACGAATAATTGTTCGAATGGTCACCATTTTAGCTACATGGCTGAAAGTCTCATCGTAATCTAGACCATATTGCTGAGAGAACCCACGAGCAACAAGACTGGCTTTAAACCTATAAATTTTACCATCAACCTTTTTCTTCAATTTGTAAACCCATTTACAAGTAACTAAATCAGCATCCTTTGGTTTTGGTACAAGCTCCCACGTGCAGTTCTTGTTTAAGGTTGAAATTTCATCTTGTATTGCTTCTTCCCATTTAGCAATCCTTTTAGCTTTATTGTAGGATTTTAGCTCATTTTCACAAGAATCTCCCATCAGAAAACGTGACAAAACAGAGCAATGATTTAACTGAACTTCATAATCAGCTGGATGATCAGGTTGCTTTCTTTGTCTAGAAGACCTTCGAATTGTAGTACCAATATTTTCATCTTCATGAATATTTTCTCCAGATGGAATAGTATTACTCCCCCTTTCACTAGTTGCAACATCACTTAAAAAAAAGGCACAAGACCAACCGTGTTACCGTCCTTGTTATCAACTTGATAAGATGACACTTCATCAAACACTGCATCACAAGAGACAATAACATTCTTTGTTTCTGGATCCATACATCTCCATCCTTTCTTATGAGTATCATAACCAACAAAATTCAATGCATTGCCCTTGGATCAAGTTTAGTCTAATTATTTTTCGTTATATGGACATAACAAACTAAACCAAAAAATCGAAAATAACTCACATTCAGTTTATGGTGGTATAATGATTCAAAAGGAGATGATTTTGTCCCAGGCCAAGGAGGCAAGCGATTTATGACATGATTGGCATATTGAATGGCTGCTGCTCATAGCTCCCTTTTAAGGTTTTTTTGCATGCAACCATGACAAGCATATAGTCGTTAGATGTGCCAACTTGTGCTCAGCGACCCCATTGTTTGTGGAGTTTCTGGACAAGTCATTGACGTCGAATCCCATGCTCCTTGGAATATTCAAAGAATTCATTGGACATGTATTCCCCTCCATTATTTGTACATAAACACCTTATTGGCAGCCCAAATTCCTTCTCCACTTGCTCTTGAACTGAAAAACTTTGGAGAGAGCTTCACTTTTGTGTTCCAAGAAATATACCCAAGATAATCGAGAGAAATCACCCTCAATAACCATCACATAACAAAAACCAGCAAAACTGGGTATTTTTGTTGGCCCCATGAGATTTGAATGAACCAGTTGTAGTGCACTAGAGGATCTATTCTTTGAATTTGGGAAAGGAAGACGGTGTGATTTTTCATATTGGCAACCCGCACAAACCACATCATGATGAAATTCTTTAAAGAGAGCTACTCCATCAAGAAGTTTCTTTGTTGAGATTTTCTACCGCAATTGATAACCAACATGGTCTAACGGAGCATGCCAAAGGCCCAAAGCGCCGCACTTACATTTTGGCATCTCTTTTCAACGTATGCATCACTTGCAGACAAAACATATAATGATTCTTTCCTTTCTCCAGTAAGTAAAACATCAGCAGCAATATATTTTATATTTGAAAGAATCTGTACGTTATTTGGACCAAAAAGAACATACCTACTGCAATCAACTAACTGAAAGACCGAGGCGAGATTCTTATTTAAACCTGGAACGTGATAAACATTTTTTAGAGAATACCGTCATCATTTGAAATATTAGTGCTTACATTGAAATGCCCTTCTTTAGCTACAGGAAGTAATGAATTATGACTTGTCACAATGACTCTTTTTTCACAATACAGTTGGACATCAGAAAGTAACGAAGCATTTCCAGTTGCATGAAGAGAGCAGCCAGAATCAATGATCCAATCCTTGTTGTAGTCTATGGAAACATTAGCATCAATATCCATATCAGTCTGGTGCACTTCAGATGTCACGTTGGTCGATTTATCGATAGCTTCAATGGATAAACATTGCTCCCATTTGGGCTGTTCAAATTCGCTAGCTTCATGTGCAGCATTTGCTACTGCTTTTGTAAGATCAACACGGCAATTTTGTTTAATGTGGCCTGATTTCGCACATCAACTACACACTATATTCACCTGACAATCACGCTTTATATGTCCCAGCTTCCCACACCTGTAACAAGCTTTTGAATTTCCCTTGGATTGTCCCCCAGTTTTGGACTACATGCAATCACCTGAATAGTGCTTCGAGGAAAAATTCCTTTTTCCTTGGTCCTTGGTGTAAAGAACATCCTCAACTTGAGAGAGAGACTTGTTGCTATTGTTGGACATTTGTTTCAGCAGTGCTTGATTTGAGAGCAGATTCTCCAACTCAATGATGGTAGGTTGATTTGCCTACCCTTGTATCAAAGAGATAAAGGATATAAACTCTTTTCACAGTCCACAAATGAGATAACGACGAAAACGAGCATTACTCACAGGTTCCTCTGCATCTAATTCTGAAATATCAGAACACGAGGTTTTTAGTTTCAAAAAATATACTAAAACTGAAAGGTTACCTTGAGTCATCCCAAAAAGTTCATTTTCCAAATACTGTAGCCTCATCGTGTTCTTTTAAGTGAACAGCCTTTCAAGTGTCTCCCACACTTTCTTTGGCGACTCCTCATCACGAACAGGCTCTATGTACTCTCTACTGATTGATGTTCGCAAAGCAAATAAAGCTTTGCCACACTTTATCTTATATTTCCTCCTCAACTCAACATTATGTGGCATATCTGCTAGAATTACATCATCACCAGAGATAAGTTCCTACAAATCCTGCCCTAGTAGATAAGCTTCCATGCATAACTTCCAGTAACCATATTTGTTACCAACAAGCTTATCTACAGAGGCACTGCTTCCACCATTCATTTTCCTTTTTAACCACACTTTCTCTAAAAAAATACTATTCCAAAAATTAAAAATTGAAAGAAAGGGAGGCCAAACGGGTTGTTAATATTTTACAATGGTAGGGTTTTTGTTTTTTATTTTTTTGAAAATAAGTGTCGCCTGTTTGGTGGGGATTAAAATCTGATTTTTAGTGGATTCTGATTTTTATCAACTTTTTAACCAATCATTTCATCAGCTTTTATCAAAAATCTACTAAAAATTTGATTTTTAGTTAAATCAAACAAGAGCTTAATAATTACTTATATTAACACTAATAAAAACATTGAACTATTTAAGAGCTTAATAATTACTTATATTCACATTAATGAAAATATTGAACTAATTATTCACTTGAAAGACTCAAATACTATATCACACAATCTTAGAAAAAGATTGCCAGATTTAAAAGTTGAACACAATCGAATTAAACAATCCTTTTGCACTCTCAAATTGTCATAGATCATATCTAAACCTTACATAATCGACCTCAAATTCATCGTTAATAAAACTTACAATACCCGACTAATTGTTCACTTAGAAAGATTCGAGGCACAATACAACAAAATGTAGCTAGAGTCGACCATCATCTTTCTTGGGGATCAAATCTACGCTCGAGACTTACCGGTATCATGTCAACAGAAACCTTAGATCGTGTTTCATGATCCATCATCTCCGAGGCCAAACACTCTTTCAATTCCACCACAACATAAGTCATGTTTGGCCTTCTAACTGAATTGCGAGATACACAAACCATTGCCAATTCTACGACTTTCCACACAGATGACACGGCAAATTCTCCTTGTAACTTTGGATCAACTATACTTTGGATATCGCCTCCGGGAAGCATTGCTCTTATCCATTGAATTAAATGTGTCCTTTCTTTACTTTTCTCTACTGCTGGACGACCAGTGACAATCTCCAAGAGAACAATCCCAAAACTGTAAACATCACTTTTTTCAGAAGTTTGACTCGATGAGTAATACCTGCAAACAATATCACATATTATGTCATAAAGTTGATCCAGTAAGTTTCAATTTTTTTGGTTTCCCTAGAAGAAAGTACGTACTCGGGGTCGAGGTAACCTGGAGTTCCAACAACAATTGTTGATATGTGAGTATGATCCTCACTTAAAAAGACTCTCGATAGCCCAAAATCAGCTAATTTTGCTTGGAAATTTTCATCCAGTAAGATGTTTGTGGTCTTCACATCTCTGTGGACTATTGGTGGCTTGCATCCATGATGCAAATATTCCAATCCTGCAAGCCATCTAAATTAGAAATTACAGCTACAATAATGGTGATGTTGTAGGGAAAGAAGAAAAAAAAACTGTATCCACTAAATAAGTGACCTTGTGCTGCATCTATTGCAATTTTAAGCCTTTCCTCCCAACATAGAACATGGGGGTTCCTATCTGCGTAACCAAAAGATTATCCATAATTTCACAAACTCAAAGTTTAAAGAATAAATGTTCTTTAATAAAGTTTGCAACGATGTATATAATTTGTAATCAATTAATTAGGCAACATATACCTGAAAGATACTGTTCCAAGTTCCCATTAGCCATGTATTCATAAATTATTCCAATTACATTGTTCTCATTGCAATATCCAACAAAGGAAGTTAAGTTTTTGTGGTGGACACTCAAATGAAGTTTGGCCTGCAATTTATTGCCAGAATCAGCATGCCATGCTAGTATCAGAAATTTCTTTTCCTTTTTTTCCTTTTTTTTCTCACCTTTTTATTTTTTTTTATTTTTTTTATTTTTTGGAGAGAGGGGAAATAGGGATAGAAACATCTCTACAATTTTTTTTAAGGACAAATTATTACATCTTGCCCAGAACAAGTTAAATTTAGACCTCTGCTAGAAATTCTTTGTATCCTTGACTTGATGATGGGGAGAGCATCTTCACAGCAACTTGAGTGGCATCTACAAAGCCATGATATACAGTTCCAAATCCTCCTTCCCCAAAAACTTTCTGAAAATTATTGGTGATTTTCAGGACCTCTGAGTATGAGTATGTAAACTGAGGATTTTTAATGTATAACGCGGTTCCATTTAATCTGCTAAAGTTGGCACCCGTCTTCCTCATCATTAACACCATGAATTTCGACAAATTGTGAATTAAAAAGGGAAAAAACAAAAAAATGTTTTACTTTAATAGTCAGATATGTTTATCTACCCATTTTTCTTCTCCTTTGAATCATCCACAGGGTAACTAACACAACTAAAAAAACAAATGCCGAGACAAGCACTGATGCCAATGTTGTAACTAGAGCATTATTGCTCTTCTTTTTGCAAGGAGACTGCCATGCATCTGTACAGTAGCTTGGATAATCAATACTGTTTATGACAATAATAGAAATAGGGGATACCAAAACTCAGTATAAATCATTTGTAGTCAACTTCAAAATAAACATTCAGTAACTACCATATATGCAAACATGAGAATAGAACTCTAATTGCTTTCTCTAGTTCAGAGGAAAAGGTCTTTGCTGTTAAGAAGTATTACATATAAATTTAAAGTTTATCTTGTTGACATTCATGTAAAGTCCTTCATCAAGAAATTTAGAAGAGCTAAGTAATACTCGCAACAAACCCAATGGATATACAGTTGCTCAAGTTTTATTATGAAATCGAGTTCTAAAATATTGAGCTACTTTATATAGCCAAGTCTACCTACAAATCTACAACACGTCATAATATCTCTTACATGACATCAATCTATCATTTGATTTCATATGAAAACATCTTATGAAAGAAAGCAACCCTAAGTGACAGCAATCTATCATTAGATTTCTTTAGGAGTTGATCTGGAGTTGGCCCACAGAAGTTGTTTCCTTTCAAGTTCCTGCAACAGAAAAAAGAAGAATGAGGTGTTACTTGACCAAAATAGAGATGAACGATCAAGTAGTTCCAGTTCCGAGAAAATTACAGGACTTTCAACGAGTCTAGTTCAGCTAGAAACTCTGGGACCTTTCCAGTAAGATTATTATTGGACAGATCCCTGAAAAGAGAAAAAAAGGAAAGATCATTTATCATGAAATGGTCAAGTAGTTGGGGACTAATTACATGCATCGTGTGTTAACTTCCATCAGATTTATATACTTACAATACTTTAAGCATTGTGAGATTGGATATGTATGGAGCTATTATTCCGGTCAATCCCGGTCAATCCGCCAAAGGACAAGTTCCTGATGTAATTATTAGTACAGCATAATTGCTTCGAATTAGATTGAAATTTACTTCAGGCATTTAATTGCATAATTTTGGTTTTATTCATCAAAGAGGAAAAGTATGTACATACAGTGATGGAATTCTGGGGGTCTGTACATTGTTATATTTGCAGCTGAGACCATCCCAAATGAAAGTTTCAGGAGCACAAGGATCACCTTGCCAGTTTCTTGTCAGTCCATACACAGACTTGATGCTTAATATGGCATCGACTTCATACCATAGACCAATAAAAGACATAAAGTAAACATGAAAAGAAAATTCTTAAATATAGAGTTCAAATAAGAAGAGTAACTTGAATATATATACATATTTGAATCCAAAAGTGACATACCATCTTTCTCATTTGTCTGTGAGTGTGAGAAATCTTTCACAGCATAAATTTCCACAGCACTGATGATTGGTGAGAGAGCTGAATTAGCAGCTCTATCTAGTGTGACTACATACTTGGAGCGACAGGTCACTGTGTACCACTTGTTGGCGTATATTACATGCGAGGATAGATATGTAGGAGAAACTAGCCCATACCAGGAAACCCTATTCACTGAGATGTTGAATCCTCTGTATTCTTTTTTTTTCTTTTTTTTTTTCCTTGTAGCTCTTGCAATTCAGCAAAGTATAAGTACATGTAAAATACGTCATTGAGATTGTCAGATACCCAATCGAAAGAAATAGAGTCATTATTATTCTCCGGGATGATGGCAGAACTCATGACAGCAGATGGTGGCCTAAAATAGTCGGCGAGGTTATGAATCGTATAGCTCGTCCTTATTGTGGTAGTGTTGGCCGGAATCGAGGGCATCCATATGCGATCATAAATATCATCTTTGTACCTAAGAAAAGTTGATTTATTATCAATTTATGGAAGTAAACACATGTATACTACAGAAAATACTAAATTGAACGTTTAAACAAAAGAAGAATACAAGCCTACACAAGCAATGTGACTCACCGTATAAATCTCTCAGACGTTGGGGCAAAATTCAATCGTGCAGTGAGTTGTAGAGTTTTATTTTCTGTCGTGTATATGATTCTAGTCAAAGGCCTCAATTCTAAACCTGATATAAAGGGTGTTGTTGATCCCCTTTTTACAAGGCAAACATTAATATAATCTGATGAAGGGATGTGTACAATCTCCTTCCAATGTAACTGTGTCCCATAAATCAACTCCTAGATGCAGATCAAAAGTTGGCAATTCACTCCTAGAATCATAATTTCCATACATAAAAATTGTTCTTATCAAATACTTGTTACCCTTGCCTTGAGCAGGTCTTAGGGTATAGCAGTTTCTGGTTCCTTGAGGAAAGCTTCTGAGATATAAGAACTGCCTTTCAAGGGAATTGGTCTGATATTTAACTGATATGCTCTTGCTTACACCACTGTCGACGACGCCTGCATCTGAACTATATATTATGCCGGTTGTGGGATCAGTGTAATGGGATCCATCAGCTATTCCACAGTCTATACTAATGAATTCTGAGATAAATGAAAAGAGAGAAAGAAAGAGAGTCATCAGCAACAAGATCATCTATAAAACTTCCGAAGAAAATGGAATTGGAATTTTCATATTTGAACACCTGTCTGATCATCCTGTCCACGAATCGAAGTTCCAGTAAGAGCAGAACCAACAATCAGTCCTAGGAAACAATACTTTCACATCTTAATCCACAGAATGCATATCCAACCCAGTGCATATATGTTGGTAACTCATCTCATATAAATCTGATCATGCCGCATTACTTTAATAACAACTAGGGAAAAGAATAATTCAAGCAACTTGGTCAATCATAATCTATACATCTATACTTCATTGTCAACAGGGTACATATCAAAGTCAACTGCCTGAAATCAGGATGTTTAGGTAATTTTACTTGATTGCAACTGGACAGTAGACTTATTTATGGATGACAACACTAGGCTTATTCGTACATCGGAACTAAGCCCTCATCTTTAAATGTCAAAGCCCAGGAATTTTACTTGATTGCGACTGGACAGTAGACTTATTTATGGATGACAACACTAAGCTTGTTCATACATTGGAACTAAGCCCTCATCTTTAAATGTCAAAATTTGTTTCCAATGCTGTTGATTGGTTGAGAAAGCTTATTCCTTGCCCAGGTTTTTCCAAATATATATAATCCCATAGCATACCTACCAAGGATTTGAAACTTGGTAATAAATCTATACATATAATTCCTTGATAAAAATTTCATCGAGGAATTTAGTATACTATTCTTCACAACTACATGCTGCCCCAAAACTTATTTAATACAAGTGCAATTGGACAAACAAAATATGCACTGTGGTCACTGAGTCTTTAAGTATTGAAAAGTTTCGGTTGTATATAACCATGATACAGATAAACCGTAATACCCATTAATTGCTTTTAACACCAATTATTCCGTCCAGGCAACAAGATGACGAGAAAAACCAGCGGGATGGAGCCATTGATACCTGCTGCTTCAGAAGAGTTAGTGAGGGACTCTGGATGTGAAAGAGAGAGTTTCCAGAAGCCAACAGACGAGTGCCCTTACTGAAACCAAGCTTCCGACTTACAATTTGAAAGAAACGTGATCTTTTCTTACTTTCAGACAAGTTGGCAATGCAACTAATCCCATAAATTCAATTCCACCCACCAATTTATAAAATACAATGTGACGTAATATCATAACTACAAGCAAATAAGCATAGTGGGAAAGGCAGCAGATGCGAAGGAATGGCAAAACCTCCCTTAAATAATATTCTTCAATCATAGAGGTGGAGCACTAATGCATTCATAGGCCTTCAGTATATTTTTCTCAATGTGTGTATGAGAGAGACTTCAACAGCATATCGGGAAAACAATGGATGACTCGAACTTCTTTGCTGATGGCAATTCATAACCATGGATATCTTACAATAAATTGTTGTGCTGGCCTACAAATCCATGGATTTCGTGGACTCCATAGACATTAAACAGCATTTCCACTTTTTCTTATACATTTTCCACATTCATGTATTTCCTTGACCGTGTCTCCCGCATAGTTCGAGCTTCCATAAGAACCTGAACTTAATCCAATTCCTCTAGAGAGCCAATTCGAGGGCCTTACAAATTGAATTTCGATTCATTGTAAGATCATTAAAAAATTTCTATCAACTCCTTTTCGATGGCAATTGATATCCATGGATAATCTACATTACATTGTCGTGCTGGCCCAAAAATCCATGGATTCATGGCTCCATAGATATTAAATAGTAATTCCACTTTTTCTTATATTTTTTCCACATTCATGAATTTCCTTGATCGTATTTCTCTTGCAGAAGATCGAGTTCTCTCCAAAAGAACCTGAATTTAATCCTTTTCTTTCTAGAGAGACAATTTGAGGGCTTAAAAATTGAATTTTGAATCGCTGTATAATCATCAAAATTTTGTGGCCTGCTTACAATGGATTATATATAGTTGACCGTTTTATACAGCTTAATTCATAAATATTAAATTAAAGATAAGAGTTTATAATGGTTTCATTTAAAATTGTATTATTAAATATTTCAAATATTCATAGTCTAATCCTCGAAATGTCAATAAAGTTATTAGTCAAATATTTTTCCATATAATGTAGCATGGAATTTCTCGAACATTTTTATAAAGATCAACATATTTAGAGTTGAACTCCATTATTATTTGCTCATGCACATGGATAGCATTTTGGCATATATTTGGACAAATAACCTATCTATGTGATACTCATGTTTCACATGTAGTGGTGTTAATTGGGATGGATCGATCAGTTTGACTTGCTCACGAGCTGGGGTTGAACCCAGTTTTGTGGTAGGCCAGGCCAGACCTGGTTCCTCACAATTTTTGAGAGTTTGTCTTGATCTGCAGGCTGTCCCAAGATGGGCTTGAACTACATTTTTTTTGAATTATATATAATGTCTCAATTTCGTTACAAAATTACTTTTTTATTTATAAAACATGTGAAATCACTTTCAACCTAGAGAAAAATCCTGAAAATGTCCCCTTCGATATGAATTTAAAACTAACAATTAAATGCCCACAAACCACTGATAGAAAAACATCAAGAACACTTGGATATAGAAAATGGAGCATGTAAGAACTCTAAATTCATATGAGCATATATCTATGGTAAAACTTTTGAGAGTTCATAAGTTGTTGTGTTCATTTTTCCTTTTCAGTATTTCCATAAATGCAAATCAATCAGAACCAAATTGCAGACAAAAATCAACATTTCTGAGAGAAGTTAATTTTCAGAATATGATTGGATAATCAACAAGAATGTAGGAGTTTTATCTTCATAAAAATTTACTCCAATGAATAGTTTTAGAGCAACGAACTCTTCTGAATTTATAGACAAGATCTCTTACTCAATCTTCCATGCATAGAGGAAAAGACAGAACCTTGAAGCCCGTGAGTAGCTTATCGTTGAATAGTACTTGCTATCCCCACTGCAATCACTTCCATCGCCATAGCTGCAGCTTTCATCTTTGTCACTATCCGCCTCTGGTGCACCTGGCTTGAAGATAAACAAGGCGTGGTTTGAGCCCGGGATGCAAAATAGCCAAGCATATACGTCCCAAAAGACTTGAACCGGTTGTTTATTAACTAAGATGATCTGATTGCCCCTGAATTTCCACTGCAAATTCCGAATATGTATCAAGACAATCCCATCTACGCTAATCCACATTTCGGGTTCTCTAGGCCCTGAAGTCGAGCTCTCTACAACAATGTCATGCTCCTTTTTCCTGTGGTCGAATTTTGCTCTGGTGGAGAAAGATTTCTTCCCAAATACGTGCTCTTCTTTGTAAAACAGCATTGCATCAACCAGGGCAGCGTTTGATTTTGTTCTCTTATAGGCCCTTTTGGTGTAATCCCCTAACAACAATGACATTTCTTCATCAGAAACTAATGCAACGTAGAAATCTGAACAGGGTTCTGGACTACTAGAATATTTTGCCGAACGAAAATCCCAATAGACATCCAATTGATTTCCATCAACCTGAAAGGTTTTGTACCCTTTCTTTGCCCAAAACTGCCAAGGTTTAAGGTCAATTTTGCATGTCTGATGATCATCATTTTCCATGGTTGCAACAGATATGCTCAGAGAATGACTAGACAAATCCTTGCTCCATAATACGGTCACATTTCGCCAGTAACCTCCAATATGTGTCTGGTAAAAACATGTAACGGTGTTGCTTGCGGTTTTCTGAGTTACGGGATCATCTGTTAATTTCAGAGCAAGAGGAGGTTGGGAAGAGGATAATGAATAAGCCCTCATGTTTATACGATAAGCCATTCTTGTAATCCTGATCCTCTTCCAATCGAAAGAGAAATGGAATTGATGTCCTTAAAGGTTAAACGTTACGGAGCAACGATGATGAAGGAAACAAGAATTAACTAGATTTTCTTTGGCTGCCAAAGCAATTTCATCAGGACAATACAGAAGACAAAGCGAAGAAAACCAACATATACACAATATTCCTCTTTCTGGGCATTCTACGAACACCATCGATATACATAGTATTTTTCCTAATGAATTCGTGATCACGAATTCTCTTAGGCTGCAATTGCATCAGGAGAATACAGAAGGCAAAGCAAATAACGCTAACATATACACAGTATTCTTCTTCGAGGACATTCCACAAACACCATGGATACACTAAATCTTTTTCCCAATAAATTCGTGAATATGAATTCTTTTTCGCTATTCCAATCTACCAAACAAAAGGGTCCTCCAAGAATTAATCAATTCAGGATCCACGACATTGGTTGAATCAATATGTGTCTGATATCATAAGGAAAAGGATTCGGACATGAAAGATATTGGGTTTTCTGCAGGAAAAAATCTGTTGCAATTGTAAAATTTACATTCGATTTTGTTTGTGGAGGAATGCTCAGGAATTGAAGGCGACAGGTTCCCTGAAAGAAAGGGTTATTTGAATCTTTCTCCTTTTCCCTTTCTTTCTTGGCTAAGTATAAACATCGATGTTATATAGGCCAAAGGCGAATTATTGCAACATCAAATCCGAAATTCCAGTGCTGCTATATCAATAACATTACATTACAAGCACACGATAATGGAGTGCCTCTGTGATCTTTTAAGGCAGCATTTATAAATAAATTGATCTCAGTAAAATCTAACCATTTATTATTTAAAGTGATATAGTTATTTTTTTATTCATTTCCATTCTTGGTTGACGTCTAGAGTTTAGACTATAGTTTAATGAATAATGTTATTTTTCATCATTATTAATTATGCATTACGAACAATAAGGAAGCTCATCGTCGCCTAAATTGATACGATAGCATTGCTCAAGTTAATTTAAAGGGGGAGTATGTCAAAACTAAACACACATTCTTCGTCAAATCGTTATTCCTTATTTTTTAACCATTAATTCTCCGTCAAATCAGTATTCCAATAAAATTGAAGGAGATTAATCGCATTGAGTTCCTATTTAAGACTCATTTTTTTTCAAAATTCATTTTCAATTACACATTCTCGCATAAAAATATAATGTTATCTATCAGCAGTGTAGATTGTTACATTTGATATGTTCAATTAAATAAAGCATGTCATTGCAATTAAGTGAATCTATTATTTATTATCATGCAGTTGCCACCTAGAATTGATGTTTGACACCAATGATGTTAATTTGCATTACTCTACATAAAATAATTTTATACGTAAATTCAAAAAAAATCCTATTTTTAACTGCATGTTCTCAAAAAAATTATTATTCCAGAACATATTTCCCAAAAAGGATAAAATAAAAATTAGGGGCTCAAATAGGGGTGAATGTTATCTGAGATGTTGAACTTTCATAACTGATTCTTGGTGACCATTAAACTATAAGTTTTCTGAGTTGTTGAACTTTCTCACATTTTTCTCAATTTTCATTGAACTTTAGTAGTATTTCGAGTTGTCACTAAACATATCAAGATATTATCACGTGTTCTTTTTAAAAGTTAATGGTTACATTAGTGGTAATTAATTCTTTGATGGATAAATTATTAAGTTTGTTCATATGTTCGATAAAATAGAAAAATATTCTATGAACTCAATGAGTCGAGCTGAAATAAGAAAAGCTAAAAATGATGAATTGGTAGGGGTGGTGTAGTGAGGCGGGTGGCGCCGTGTGTCAATGGGTTGGGGTGTGAATGTTGGAATCGGATTGGGGAAGTTAAAAAAGGTTAGAGGCTGTGGGGTCAAAAATGAAAAGCTACGTGACAATTTACAATTTTAAAAAGGTTAAGGACCCAATTGCAATTTTCTCCTCTTCGGAGAATTTTTGTTCGAAAAATGTACGAATTCTCGGGATGCGGTGACCGACGACGGTGCCAGACTGGCAGTGGAGATTTGAAATGGTGAAGGTGAGACAAGCTTAATCCCAAAAAGATCAAGAAATTTTTTTTCTTCGATAATTTTTAAATTTAGTAATTCCATTAAGAATTAATTTATATTAACACCTAATTGATTAATTGAATGGATTTTTTATCCGACCAATTATTTCCACCGTTGAAAATGGATATTGTATTAACGGAAGTCCGATTTTCACGGGATGAATTCTTAACTCCGACTTCTCCGATAAGCACCCTCCGGCAGACTATATATACCTACTTTTGCAATACACAATACATCCTAACTTTTCATATTCTACTTTCAAAAAATAAAAATCATATTCATTTCTCAAAATCAAGATTTATTTTCCTCTCCTTCTTGATTTTGAGACAACTTCATTTTCGTTCAAGATGACGTTCCTCATTGATCAGTCTAAGCTTGGTAATAATAATTTTTTTTTCATTATCTATTTCTATTTCTATTAACATTATCATTCAAAATGTACATGGTTTCTGTATTTCTGTTGATTTTACTTCTGGGTTTTCAATTAAAATTTATATGTGACCTCTGTTAATATTCAAAAATTGTTTATTATTTCCCTTTTTGGAGGAACAGATGGTGAAGTCAATGAGAAGAAGGTCTCTAACAGTGAAGAAATGGATTTGGTATTGGATGGAGGATTTGTAGTCCCCAATGCCAATGCATTTGGTCACACCTTTAGGTCCTTTTACTTCACGTTCGCCAGACAGTACCAAACTGCACAATGCATTACAATAAACAAGATTTTATCCGCTTTCTTCCATAATCATGTTCAGTACTATCTCGGGCTTAGTAATTTTACTGGAGTAATTTAAAACAGGGATTATAATGCTGAAAGTGAAAGGCAAGAAGGGGTGGAAAACTTCTACAAGACTAATCACATTTGTCTTTGTAAGTGCTGGTCGAAAAAATTCATCTTCGTTTATTTATTTATTTTTAACTTTTTTGGTATTCGGATTCTTACAATTCCTTGATTTGCAGGTGAAGAAGATGAGAGAAGAGTATGGAAAACTGGACAAGGTAGAAATGGGTATATGGGAATGCTGTGAACTTCTCAACGATATTGTTGATGAAAGTGATCCTGATTTGGATGAGCCTCAAATCGATCACTTATTGCAGACAGCTGAAGCCGTAAGAAGAGACCATCTAGATGAAGATTGGCTGCACTTGACTGGCCTCATCCACGGTATTCCCCTGTTCTTGATCCTAAATATGCTACTGTTATACTTTCTAATTCCACGGAAAAAGGCTCGGGGAATTTTTATCACAAGTTCTTTGATTAAAAAACTTCGTTTAAAAGGTTTCTTCTTTCGTCTCAATTCACCCCCTGATTGTAATTGGAACAGAAGTTTTTCGAGTTCAATGGTGGTCAATTAATATAAACTTGTTTGGATTTTAGATCTTGGGAAGATTCTTCTTCATCCTATATTCAGCAAGCTGCCTCAGTGGCTGTTGTGGGTAGGTACTACAGCTAATGCGGGAACTGAAAATTAGAACAAAAAAGTAACTTTTTGAAACTCAATTGCTAAATATCAATACGAGTACATATTACAGGTGACACCTACCCTGTTGGATGTGCTTTTGATGATTCAATTGTTCACCACAAGGTATTTTTCCTCTCCAATGTAATTTGAGCAAGAATTAACTTTCGCCTCCATATTTCTCTGCTCAACTTTGATCACGTTTCTCAAGAATTCTGAAATGTGTTTTGTGCTTATGATGTAGCATTTCAAGGAAAATCCTGACTTCAAGAACCCTAAGTACAATACCAAAAACGGAGTTTACAGTGAAGGTTGTGGACTTGAGAACGTTCTCATGTCATGGGGGCATGATGATTACATGTATATGGTACTCGTTCAAACCCTCGATTGCATCTTTGCTAAGTTGAAATGTACATTACTGCACAGTAATAAGATAAAAAATAAGTTAAAATTTTATATTTTACCGTACACTTGTCCGGGACAATCTCGATGTTGTGATATCCCTTAACAAAACAACAAAAGCACGGGTTTTTAATGAGGTACTAACAAACTCTTTTTCAGGTGGCGAAAGAAAATAAAACCACTTTACCCTCAGCCGGTCTTTTCATTATCAGGTTCCACTCCTTTTACGGTAAGTAAATTGAACTAAAAAAAAAAAGGTAGATATGCAATGTACCTCAATGGTTTGGAAGGATGCGTATCGATACACATATCGTCTTCGTATAATGATTCCATCGTGCAGCTATGCATAGGTCAGGAGCATACAAACACTTGATGAAGGAGGACAAGGAGAATTTGGAATGGCAAAAAATCTTTAAGTAAGAGCACTAGTATCGATACAAAGAAGAAAACAGTCATTTATATGCGCACTTGTCATATGCCTCATTTTTTGTTTTCTTCTTCCTTTTCTTCCCCTACAGCAAGTATGATCTATACAGCAAGAGTAAGGTCAGAGTCGATGTCGAGAAAGTCAAGCCATATTACCTCTCTCTCATTGAAAAGGTGAGATCAAGTTTCTGAACTATTCCTACCCTTCTTCATGCATAGAACTAAATATGTCTAGATAGTAGAATGAATGACATTTTAACATAATATGATATATTTTTTGCAGTATTTTCCAGCAAAGCTAAGGTGGTAAGATGATGGATGTTTTGGGAAGTTAATGATACGCGATGAAAGTAGTATTATAGCAAGGTTTCCAGTGGAATAATGTACATATTCTTCGATGTTCTGCTCTCAGGTTTACCGGGTAAAAACAACATAAATATAAATAAAATATTTTTTGAGTTTAAACTGAGTATTGCAGCATTTGTTTGAAACTTTTAAGTACCACGCTTCGAGTTGTTAGTTGTTACTCAGCGTTTACTTGTAGGTTTATGCCAAAATTTTGTTTACGACCTATGACTCTTTACTTCTCTCGAATAATGTTCGAACTGATTTTTAAAACATCGATAAGGATTTGGATTTCACCTCTTACAAAACTAACATTTTTGAGATAAAATCTCGATACGTACATTTGTCAAACAAGCAATTTGATTCATTTAAAACTCAATAGATCAGTCGAACTGCAAGCTTAATGTTAGCAAATGGTCCACCGTCTTGTGGACTACACGATAAGAATAAAATTCTACACCACTAAATACTGCTCTCCTACTCATCAATTTTTGTATAATGATAAGAAAGTATAGGTCGACTTTAAGGACATGTCAATTGACTATACAACTTCTAGTTAGATAAGATTTTATACGTGACAGACGACCTAACACATTTTGACACATCTAACTTAAAGAGCAATCTTGTAATGTGTATTTTACTATGCTTAGTCTTAACAAATTCTCTATGACAAACCAATTGTAAAGACAGGTCGATGATGGTATAGCTCATTTCTGGACCAAGTATTTTACTTGCCATACATGATACACATTAATTGGAAATTTGAGAGAAGTTGAAACGTTGGTTTTTCAGGTCCTCAAATATATTTGAAAACGGGTCTTTTTGGGGCGGGTTAGTGGTCCATTTTTTTTAGGCCCCTTGAAAAATGAGGCCGTAGGCCATTGCCCAGATGACTGGGCTGACCCTGATTTCTTGCTATGCAAGCAATATAGTAAAGAATATGAAGTGGTGGCAGATGCTGCACTTGAATATTATGCTGAGAGCCTTGCACTTGCCGGTAATGGGAAATATTTGGATCTTTGATATCGACGAAATTGCCATCTATTACCATATTATGCTCGCTCCGATGTGCAATTTGATTAAGTACCACTTTATAAAGTACTTTTTAATTTGTTCGCATGATATAATTTACTGGTTTTGTGTCCTTCTGGCAAATAATGTTTTTACATGTCATGTTAGGTTTTCTTTGCAACGTAGTTACTTCTAGCATTCCTCGGCATGTGCATTTTTGTATTATTTTTCCACATTTTGAATATTTGATTTCAAGGAATTACAACACAACGACCCAGAGTTTGATATAATTTACTGGTTTTGTGTCCTTCTGGCAAATAATGTTTTTACATGTCATGTTAGGTTTTCTTTGCAACGTAGTTACTTCTAGCATTCCTCGGCATGTGCATTCTTGTATTATTTTTCCACATTTTGAATATTTGATTTCAAGGAATTACAACACAACGACCCAGAGTTCAAAAATTGTGTTGGCAAAGCAACGTGACCAGTGCCAGCTTCCTTGCGTCTGTCTATATCAAACATTGCTTCCTTTCGGGTTTAAGATTCTCTTTTTAAATGGAGCGACGGAAAGAGTCAAAGACATTAGGACTAATCTAGAAGTAGCAGGTTATATCATACTTGGGAAAAAGCTCACTCTCAAGTACCTTGTATTTTCTGCCCAATTTTGAGCCTAAAAATAAGTAAAAGTTACTTACTGTATACAACTTCTTATTTTCATAACATGTTTGGATAAATGACTTGTTTAAAATTACATTTACTTATTTATTAAGAATTAGTAAAAAAATGCTGCTTGGAATGTAGGGGAGAAGCTGATAAGCGGACCTTAGCATTGGTGTGAATATCCAAGAAGAGAACAGAGTACTTAGAATTCTTGGAAATATGGGATATTAGTGGAGTGATAGAATGGGGATAATTCGGGCACACGAATTTTCAAAGTGCCCGATTCCATGTATTACATTGGTTGAGCCGTAATCTAATTGTGTATACCATTCGCATTCCAAGTATTCCAATTAACAAGATGCCATGCTAGACATGAGCTAGGCAATTTGTATAGAAATCAACTAGAGATCTTTGAAGCGGTTAGGTGTAAAATAACACAATTTAAGAGCATCTCAAAAGTAGTAAATTACATTTTTCGATAGAATTTATGTCTTTTTTACATCTAGAAATTATTTTGGAGCATAATTTGAATTTAGATCCATTAGGATGCAAATGATACATACATCATTTGAAGTACCAAGTTCAAAAAAAATTTGAGGTTCAGGACCAATCGAACTAAAAAAGAATTATGAAGCTAAAACTTCCATCCACATCAGATAACTGTAAGAAGCATATGCAAGTTTCAAGATTAAAAAGCAAGGCTTTTACCAATTGTGATTATAAATAATAATAATAATAATAATCCCTGCTTGAAAATGGAATATTATCTTAAGCAGGCATCGAATAAGAGAGAATTGCCTATGCTTCCAAAATACCGAGTAAAAACAGAATAAGATGCGACAAAAATAAACCAAAATATTCAGACATTACCAAGAACAACACCGGGGAACACAATGAGCTTAATCAACCTCCTCAATCTTGGGACCAGGTCCAGTGCTACCACTAGGAGCAGGGCCATCATCATCCATGGCAGCACCACCCATATCACCACCAGCACCCTGGTACATCTTTGCAATGATAGGATTGCAGATGCCCTCCAACTCCTTCATCTTGTCCTCGAACTCATCAGCCTCCCCGAGCTGGTTGCCTTCTAGCCATTGGATGGCCTGCTCAATTGCATCCTCGATCTTCTTCTTGTCGTCAGCTGGGAGCTTGGATGCAATCTTCTCATCCTTCACGGTGTTCCGCATGTTGTATGCATAGTTCTCCAAGGCATTCTTAGCCTCGACCTTCTTCTTGTGTTCTTCATCCTCAGACTTATATTTTTCTGCTTCCTGAACCATCTTCTCAATTTCCTCCTTTGAAAGCCTACCCTTGTCATTGGTGATAGTGATCTTGTTCTTCTGGCCAGTGGTCTTGTCCTCGGCAGATACATTTAAGATACCGTTGGCATCAATGTCAAAGCACACGGTAATCTGTGGAACACCCCTAGGAGCAGGAGGAATGCCAGAGAGCTCAAATTTACCAAGAAGGTTGTTGTCCCTGGTCCTTGTTCTTTCTCCTTCATAGACCTGAATCAAGACACCAGGCTGGTTGTCTGAGTAGGTAGAGAACACCTGTTCCTTCTTTGTTGGGATGGTTGTGTTCCGGGGAATCAAGACTGTCATGACACCACCAGCAGTTTCCAGACCAAGAGAGAGAGGAGTAACATCCAAAAGCAAAAGATCCTGCACCTTCTCATTACCCTCACCACTCAAAATAGCAGCCTGGACTGCAGCACCATAAGCAACAGCTTCATCGGGGTTGATGCTCTTGCATAGTTCCTTGCCATTGAAGAAGTCCTGCAACAATTGCTGGACCTTGGGAATCCTAGTAGAACCGCCAACAAGGACAACGTCGTGGACAGTACTTTTGTCCATCTTAGCATCACGTAGACACTTCTCTACTGGTTCCATGCACTTTCTGAACAAGTCCATGTTTAGCTCCTCAAATCTTGCACGAGTGATGGTGGAATAAAAATCAATACCCTCGTATAGAGAGTCTATCTCAATGGTGGTTTGGGCAGTGGATGAGAGAGTTCTCTTCGCTCTCTCACAGGCTGTCCTCAATCTCCTGAGAGCCCTGGGGTTACCAGTGATGTCTTTCTTGTTCTTTCTCTTGAATTCTTGAACAAAATGATTCACCATTCTGTTGTCGAAGTCTTCACCTCCAAGGTGAGTGTCACCAGCAGTTGCCTTCACCTCAAAGATACCCTCCTCGATGGTCAGAAGAGATACATCAAAAGTACCACCTCCAAGATCAAATATCAGCACATTCTTCTCACCAACACTGGTTGCCTTCTTGTCAAGACCATAAGCAATGGCAGCAGCTGTTGGTTCATTGATGATACGCATCACATTCAGACCAGAAATTACACCAGCATCCTTGGTTGCTTGACGCTGGGAATCATTAAAGTAAGCTGGGACAGTGACTACAGCATTCTTAACAGTTGAACCAAGGAACGCCTCAGCAATCTCTTTCATCTTAATTAAAACCATGGAAGAGATTTCCTCTGCTGCAAATTGCTTCTCCTCACCCTTGTAGTTGACTACAATCATTGGTTTATCACCAGGTCCAGGAATGACTTTGAAGGGCCACAACTTAATGTCACTCTGCACAGAGGCATCACTGAATCTCCTACCTATCAACCTCTTGGCATCTGTAAAAATGCAGAAAGACATAAAGAATAAATTAATTTAGACAATTGAATAATTTAACCCAACCCGCTGCACATAACAACAGACACAATTATCATTTTAATTTAACAGCTTGAAAAAATATTAGAGCAATGACTAGCTTACAGTTGATACATCAGAACATTGTTCTCTGGATATACAGACTGAAATATTTGATTGCAAGCTAGATGAAAAACAACAAAGAGATGATACATTTTTCTATTATCAGCTTACAATCCATTTTAATGATGCAGAACAAGATATAAAATCAAGAGAAAAACAACACAAAGATGACATCTTTCAATTATCAATTTCCGATTTTCATTTTAATGGGGCACGTCTAGATATAAAAGAATCTTCAGATAAATATGCATATGAATAATTAGAATTGACATTGTTGAGGTAGATGGTTTCCCAATGAAAATAATTTATGAGTAAAAAACAAATAATGATGCTAGTTCAGCTTTCCCGTAATACTAAGATCTTATGCAACCAATAATGAATCAACAACTAAAGGTTATAGAGATTCATGCAAGAATACTTTCGCCCACTTGTTGAAGTCATATTTAGTATTGTTCAAAACTAAATCAACGGAATGAAAAACAAGCTACATAACAAATCACATACAAATGTAAGCACAAACTTCGATAATTTTAAATCATCAAAGGAGAAGGCCAAACTAGATCTATACTGTAAGCTCGAGCGACTAAGCACATATCCTATACCAGTCATCATCACCAAGTTAACGAAGCATTAACAAAGATAATAGATCTACAATATAAAAAGCATAGAAGTAAATACATTTTAACATTTTCAATCACGGATCTAGCAGATTAACACAGGGAGCGATATGAAACTCATATGTGCATATATAAACATTAAAAAGAACAGATCTTACCGAAGACAGTGTTCACCGGGTTCATGGCAACCTGGTTCTTAGCGGCGTCACCGATTAGCCGCTCGGAATCGGTGAAAGCCACATAAGAAGGCGTTGTTCTGTTTCCTTGGTCATTGGCAATGATTTCCACCCGGTCATGCTGCCACACGCCAACACAAGAATACGTTGTACCGAGATCAATTCCGATCGCTGGTCCCTCTCCTTTGCCTGCCATTGATGACTATTCACTCAGATCTGAATCGGCGATATTTTACACGTGGAAGAGAGAGAAATTTGTTTATTGAAACTAGGGTTTCAAGATATGAAGAATGAGGTCGCGGAATGGAGAGTATATATAGATACAACTGAGTCTGCCATTGAGGTTTTTTTGGGGTTCGAGAATGTTCGAATAGATACTAGCCGTTGGATTTGTTGTGGAAAACTATTTGACGGTGTGGGATTCTATCCGTTAATTTCGGTAAACAAACGGTAGCCCTGGCCACACGCGTTGCCGGATTCCTTCCAACTTGAAAATGAAACTACTAAACTAAATTGCAATAGCCGTCCTCTACTTTTATAATTTTTGCATTATTATCAATGTTTAATTTTCTAAGGTAATCCCAATAATCAATATCTCATGTTTTAGTAACCTTGAAAAAAACTCAACTAAAGACACCGACCGTGGAAATGGCATCGATGAAACGTAGACCATTGGAAAGTGAGGAATCTGAACCCAAACAAACACAAACTTCAATCGAATAAAATGGAGAATGTCAAATCGGGCGCTTTTCACCTGACCATTTTCCTCAATTGTGGCATTTTAAAATGAAGGAAATAGCCATAAAAACTAACTCAAACCGCTCCAATCTACCAACCCGTCCAAACCAACCGATTTGGGTTGGTTTTTAAGTTCAATTGGGATGGATTATATTAGGTTGGGTTGGGAAATCAAATTTGAGGTCGGATTGAATTGGATCTTGGTTATAAATTAAAACTCATTTCAACAAAATCCAACCTAACTCGATGAATTAAAAATGTAATATCTAAAATAGAAAAATCTAAATAGACACAATAGTGAAGACAAAAGAAGGTTTGGAATGTACAAACGTCCTCCTTTTTTCATAGGCTAATTGGTATGGATACTGTATACAAATGCAAAATAATTTGGCGATAAACTAAAAATTAAGGATGTGATAATAAAATGAATAAATTCCACAAAAATTATAAAAAAAATGCTCCATAGTTTCAAATTTATTTATAAACTAATTTTTCAGAAAGAATTCCGTATATATGTTAAAAATAATAGAGATTTCTAAGTGATTTCAAGCTTTAAAAATTGTTCAAATTTAACAAAAAATAATTGAATCCAACTTGAATTGGGCCCAGCCCAAACCGACCCAATCCAACCCAAGTTTGATCGGTTTGGGTTAGATTGGGTTTAAACTAATAATTGAATTTGGTGGATTAATTTTAAATTAAACAGACCATGTTAGGTTGAATAAAAACCCAACTCAATCTATGCCCAGCTCAATTATTCTCTATAAAAAAAATAAGGACGCTATCACATTTAATATAGTGCTCGAGTCAATGTAGATCCCTAAACACTCACTGCCAAATGTATTCCTCATGCCACCGAAAGCCAAATTATTTGAAAAGACCTACATCAATTATTACTGTTTTCACACACTAGAACACGAGAGCTATTTAAACGACAACCAAAGATAATATGCAAGGCAACTTTGGTGGTGGGGGTGGAAAGCAATGTCATGGGGTAGTTATATAGACGGAGAGATTTGTTGGATGTCGAAGATGAAATCTTTTATTTTGTTTCTTTTACTTATTGTATATATTTTCGTTTTCTTATTCAACGTACTATATTGTTTTTAGTTTAACAAAAAAATTGGCCATGGAGCATTAATAGGTACTACATCGTCAACATATAAAAGTTTGGGACAATAATGCTAAAAAGTAAAGATCGGGGATAAAATAGCAAAAGGGATTAACAAGTGAGAAGCCGTTGAAATTTAGTCAAATTAATACGTCCGGTTTAGTGAATCGTCTAATAGGCACATACTCGTTAATCCAAGCTCCAAAATCTCTTCCACCCCTGCCAGATAAATGTCTTCAACTTTTGGCATAAGAAACTGAGATGAGTTGGTATATTGACTCCGAATGTATTATTGTAGTAAAAATGCTGCAAGTACAGGGAATAACTCACAGATTTTTAACAGAAATTTGATTGGTAGCATCATGTCCGTCTGTGTGTTGTTTTCCCTCCTCCCATTTTAAATATATTCCCTCCATTTCAAATTCCTGTAACAATTTTGTATAAGTTTTCTGTACTTATAGTAAGGTTTTTGTTGTAAAGCTATGCTATTTCCCCTGTGCATGTCCTGGGAGACATCTCCATGACATTGTCCAGATGAATTGATAAGCATAGCAGTAGTGGAGTAGTTTTTCATATATTCATCTCTCTTGGAGGCAAAATTATATAGATACAGAGACATAATTTAGGAAACATATAAACTAATTGGTCTAATTAAGTAATTACAAGAAACACACCAATTACAATATCAATTATGAAATTCTACTAATCTTTCCTATAATTAACAAAATCATATGATACACTAAGATCTCTCATAATTATGCACAAATCATTCTAACACTCCCCCTCAAGTTGGTGCATAGATATCTTGCATGCCCAACTTGTCCAGTAAGTTGAAACATTCTACTTGAAACAGCCTTGGTTAGGATATCAGCCAACTGGTCTTTAGATTTTACAAATAGAACTTCAATAATCCAAGCGTCCAACTTTTCTTTAATGAAGTGCCTATCTATTTCTACATGTTTGGTGCAATCATGTTGTGCGGGGTTGTGGGTATTGCAATTGCAGATTTGTTGTCACAATATAAAGGCATAACACCAGCAGGTATTAAAACCTAAGTCTTTCATTACAGCCTTCACCCATAATAATTCACACGCACCTTGAGCCATTGCCCTATACTCAGCTTCAGCACTTGATCTAGATACAACCTTCTATTTTTACCCCTCCAAGTAACCAAATTACCGCCTCAGAATCAGTATAACCCTTGATATCCAAGTGATCGTTCTTTGCAAACATAATTCCTTTCCTTGGAGCATTCTTCAAGTATCGTATAACTCGATTCTCAGCATTCATATGTCTTTCACTGGGAGTATGCATAAATTGACTGATGACACTAACGGTATAGGCTATATCAGGTCTGGTATGAGACAAATAAATTAACCTGCCTACAAGTCGTTGATATCTCTCTTTGTTGACTGGAACATCACTCGGGTTTTCATGAAGCTTATGATTCTGTTCAATTGGAGTTTCAGCTGGTTTGCAATCTAACATTCCCGTATCAGCTAACAGATCTAGTACATATTTCCTCCGGGACAAAAATATATCCTGATTTGACCGAATAATCTCTATGCCAAGAAAATACGTCAAATATCCAAACTCTTTCATCTCAAATTCTCTAGATAAATATTTCTTCAATTTTTCAATCTCAGAAATATCATTTCCAGTAAGTATCAAATCATCAACGTAAATAATTAAAGCAGTCATCTTGTCCTTTTATGCTTCAGGAATAATGTGTGGTCTGAGTTGCTTTGTTTATACACAAAGTTCCTCATTACAAGTGCAAATCTTCCAAACCAAGCTCGAGGAGATTGTTTTAAAACATACAATGCTCTTTTCAACTTTTCAACTTACACACCATTATTGTCTTTTCTGAAAGTCCTGGTGGAAGATCCATGTACACCTCTTCTTGAAATTCCCCGTGAAGAAAAGCATTCTTCACATCATATTGCGACAATGGCCAATTTTGATTAGCAGCCACAGAAAGTAGTATACGTACAATATTAATCTTTGCCACAGGAGCAAATGTCTCATTGTAATCCATCTCATACTTTTGAGTGTATCCTTTTGCAACCAATCTAGTCTTGTACCTTTCTATCAAGCCATCAGCTTTGTGTTTTATGGTGAAAACCCATCGACATCCAACAGTCTTCTTTCCTGGAGGTAAGGGTACCACATCCCAAGTGCTATTCTTTTGTAATGCTCTCATTTCTTCAGCCATAGCTTCAGTCCATTTGGTATTTGCTAATGCATCCTGCAACTGTCTTGGAATAGGTACAATAGATATTTGACACAAGAATGATTTATATGACTTGGAAACTCTATGGGTTGACACGTGATTGCTAATAGGGTACTTTCCTTTACTATTTAAATCTGAATCACACTGGGTTTCTGGTTTATCGCGATTTATGCGAGTTGGTAATTGATATGTTGGCGGTTCAGATTCAGGTTCAAGGTCAGGTTCAGGTGTAGTGTTCAAAAAATCACTGGTTTCATCGAAATTTTTATCAGGTTCAGAAAGTACCTTATTTGTAGCCTCTGGAGTAGATTGAATGTGCTGTAGATAGAGAGAGGAGTTGTCTGTAGTACTATCAACAATATTTGGACATGTTGTCGAGCTATTTCCTTCTTCCAAAGAGTTCTTGTTATCTGGAGTATCGTGTCTCTGATCACTAGTTAGAGATGAAGTATCAATAGGCATATCATCATGGATATTCTCTTCAAAATTACCACCCATCTCCCCCTGAAGAGGAGAGCCATCAGTAGAGAAATATGCCAAATCCTCATTAAATGTCACATCCATAGTGATACACATCTTCTTGGTGGGCGGGTGATAACAACGATATCCTTTCTGATGAGAACCATATCCTACAAAAACACATTTTATAGCTCAAGGTGATAGTTTGCTACGTTGATGAGAGTGAATGTGGACATAAGCAACACATCCAGAGACTTTGGGAGGGAGATTAGAGACAAGGGGCATGTCTTGTACCTTTGCAGCGATGACCTGAAGAGGAGTTTGGAATGCAAGAACGCTAGAAGGTACTCGGTTGATGACATACATAGCAGATAACAAAACATCACCCCGACAAATATTTAGGAGCATCCATTTCAATTAATAAAGCTTGAGTAACCTCTAGAAGTTGGCGATTGCGTTCGCTCGGCAACACTATTTTGTTGTGGTGTATTAGTACANTACGTTGATGAGAGTGAATGTGGACATAAGCAACACATCCAGAGACTTTGGGAGGGAGATTAGAGACAAGGGGCATGTCTTGTACCTTTGCAGCGATGACCTGAAGAGGAGTTTGGAATGCAAGAACGCTAGAAGGTACTCGGTTGATGACATACATAGCAGATAACAAAACATCACCCCGACAAATATTTAGGAGCATCCATTTCAATTAATAAAGCTTGAGTAACCTCTAGAAGTTGGCGATTGCGTTCGCTCGGCAACACCATTTTGTTGTGGTGTATTAGTACATGATGTTTGATGGATGATGCCTTGTGACTGAAAGAAAACAACAAGCTCATTTGTGAGATATTCACCTCCATTGTCTGAACGTAGTACTTTGATAGTTGTAGAAAACTGATTTTTGACCATAGTGTAAAATTGTTGAACAACTTTGTTCACATCACTCTTATGCTTAAGTAGATAAATCCATGTAATCCGAGTGCAATCATCAATGAAGGTAATAAACCATCGTATACCCCAAGAAGTAGAATGTTGTGAGGGACCCCATACATCCGAATGAATTAGAGTAAATGGCATTGATGCTTTATTATCAATTTTTGGAAATACTGCACAGTGGCTTTTAGCTAAGATACAAGTCTCACAAGTAGAACATTTAAAGTCTTTATTACAAGACAAACAAGGATAGTAAAAGATGCTTCAAGTAGCCAAATGATGGATGTCCAAGACGTTGATGCCATAACCAAATCTATTTTTCATTCCCCAAGACATGCTTACTAGTCTGATTTGCTGAAATATTTTGAGCAGTTTGCTGAAAGTACCACAAGTCCCCTCTCTTAAAACCACGTCCAATCTCCTCCTGCGTATGTAGGTCCTGAAAAATACAGTGTTTTGGGAAAAAATGACAGGAATATGCAGTCATGAATTTAGATAAATATAACAAATTAGTTTCTAAAGTGGGAACTAAGAGGACATTGGACAACTTGATGTTGGGTGTAAGTTGAATGGTACCAATACCAGCAACAAAGATTATCTGACCATTGGCAGTTCTGACAGAGTATTTTGAGGAATTTTTAGTGAAGGTAGTGAATTTCTTAGGATTATTAGTCATATGATCTGTTGCTCCAGTGTTAATGATCCATGAATTATCAGAAGCAGAAGTAGAAGTACATAGAGCATAAGCAAAGTTACCTGACTTGGCCTCATCATCATTTTCAATAGTTGGAGTGGTAGCAAGTGATGATCTACTTCCTTGTTTTTTTGTAATAAGTTCATCTGCCCAATCAGGTCGACCATGAAGCTTCCAACATTTGTCCACGGTACGATTTTTGCCATTACAATGAGTGCATTTACTCTCATCTTTAGCCGAATTTGATCCACCAGAACCAGATTTGAAGAAGGGTTTTGGAGGCTCATATAAGTTGCCCTCCTTTCCTCTACGTGTAGCTAAGGCACTACCACTTGTATTTTCCTCACTCCCCATAGTTTTGAAGCAGGTATCCTCCTCACAAATCATGACATAAGTTTCTAGGACATCAGGGAGAGGATCAGAACAAAGCACATGGGCACGAGCTCCATCGAGATGAGAATCTAATCCTACCAAAAAGATGTAAACACGAAAATTTGTGAAAGTTGCTAAGTGAGTGCAGAGGTCAAGTTCATTCTTGATCTGAGGAGGCTTGATAGCATCAAGTTCCTGCCATATAGTTTGTAATTCTTCATAGTAAACTTCAAGGGTACAACATTCTTGTTTGATGTTGACAGATCTCTGTGTTATCTCATAAATTCTGGAGGAATTGTTACTTACAGTATAGGTCTTCTCTACAGCATTCTAGATTGCCACTGCTGTAGGAAGACGATTAAAGAGAACTCTCACATGTTTCTCTATTAAATTGAGAAGCCATGTCTGAATAGTGCAACTTTCCTCCTCCCAAGTTTCATAGGCTTCAGCATTAGTTTTCTGAGGGGCCTTCTTTGTACCAGTAATATAGAGAAGTTTCTTCTTGCTGGCAATGGATATGCGAGCAATACGAGCCCAAGAATCATAGTTATTTCGACCAGTCAGCTTTTCACGTGCAATTTTGAAATTATCAGACATCACCAACCATTTTTGTAGAGAAAATATAAAGGTAGCAGCGGAAGTATTGATTTAGGACAGGGTAGCCGTGGAAATATTTTAGTTTACAATTTCAGAAGTAGGTATATCAACTATGTCTGCTCTGATACCATGATAAGCATAGCAATAGTGGAGCAGTTTTTCATGTATTCATCTCTCTTAGAGGCAAAATTATATAGGTACAGAGACATCTAATTTAGGAAACATATAAACTAATTGGCCTAATTAAGTAGTTACAGGAAACACAACAATTACAATATCAATTATGAAATTCTACTAATCTTTCCTATAATTAACAAAATCATATGATACACAAACATCTCCCATAATTATGCACAAACCATTCTAACATGAATCCCTGGCGTTTCTCATCTTACCAATGCCAAGGAGATAAGTGATTCCTTAGTATTGTATAGAGGAAAATTCCGTGTACGTATAGATTTATTCATTATTGTAATAATCTTGGCTTGTAATCAGCTTGTTGAGAAAAAACACCGACAACATATATATTATGTTAGGTCAATATTGATATTGACAATTAGGGACGAAAGATAGGAAAACAAACGTGATTAGATACTTCATTAGTCCTAAGGAAGACAATGAGATTACATATCTAGTAGTAGTTATCGTCCATAGCTGAAGGATATTTTTCCTATCGTAATTATGATTACATCAAAATTAGACTGACAATTTCCATTCTAGTTCTATAGGACGCAAGAAATAAAATCAATATCCCGTAAACTTGCGAAAATCTGAAAAGTCCCGATGGCCATTGCATACCATTATTGATTATTGCCTTGTCCTTGTTTTCCACTTACATACCACTTTGCTTGCAGAGTCAACAGTCTTTTTAACTTACCACAGAAAACAAACCCTTTTTCAATCCCAAAAAATGCCACAAATTTATAAGAATCATGCTATGTGTGCTAGGCGTACAGGGAAAAAACATACAGACATCTTACATGTCACATTTGGTAATTTTTTGATTGGAAGGTAACAAAATAAAAAATAAAAAAATCCCACCGTATAGGTTCTGTCAGTGTAGCACCTGTAGGGGTTCGTTTGCGCTATAAGGAGAATTGAAATTGTTCTCTTGCCCACGACAAGTAGAATAATACTGCCCACTTACTAATGTGACAAGAGAAATTTACTTATAGTTCTCTCCAAGTTGACAAGATAAAACTTCTTACTGTGGACAAGAGAACATTTCTATAAGAAGAATTGCTCAATTTATAAATGTATCAACCAAAAGTCAATGAAAATCAAATAAAATAACGAGGACCCAAAATGGCATAAGATTTGTTTAACGAGCATCCCTTCTCGCACAGGAAGAAGCCCATCACGAATAATCTAGGAACTTTTTGGGAATAATACATGGGAAATGCTAGGGGTACATTATGGATACCATTATGGATAGGGTTATGTACTCCTAGCATTTTCCATAAGGTAGTTATAAGATACAATTTCAAAATTAAGAACTTGTTTTAAAGTTTCAAAAATCAAGTCATAATTCAAATTTTATTAAATAGATAAATAAATTTTATTAATTAAATGGGTAATAAAATATATAGAGATCACAATATTATACAATTTATAATCATAGCTGCAAACTAGTCACGATCATGGAACGTCACAGTCACAATTCACAAGTTTTATAGGTCATGATTAATTTATCGGTCACTGACCATCAAATCATAAATTTTATAAGTCACAATTTATTTATCGATCACAAATTATCAAATTAATAAGTCATGCATTATTTCTTGATCACAAATCTTATAATTTATAACTTATTTTACGGACACGAATTATCAAATTCATTTGTCACAACTTAACAAATTATGAGTCACAATTACAAACTCAGTCATAATCTCACATTTTTTAGGTCACATATTAATTATTGACGACAAATTATATATTTTATCGATAACATATTATTTATTAGTGACGAATTAACTATTTATTAGTCCAATCGTCTAAATAATTGATCATAAACACTCTTCATCCCATTTCGCCACTCCACCATCATCGTCGTACCACAACCACTTTGAAGAAACTCCACTACTACTGTTAGTCCCCATTTTTTCCTCACCACTAGATGAATCTACTCTGGAGCTACCTCTTTTCCAAATATTCGCATCACCACAAGTCTTCCTCCCCCCCAATAGCTGAATTAAAGCCAGAGCCACCACTTTTTCCTATATTTACACCACCAAAAGATCTACCTGAGCTACTGTCACACATCACCACGCGCAAGGTGGCTACTAGGCAGTGGTATTGTGCGCGCGGCGACACTCATCATCATTGTTGTGCGACGCCATGTAAATGAAAATCGATGATCTCCTATTCTATAATTAGGTTCTTATCGTTGTTAAATATAATTTGTCATTTTTGGAGCATTTGTCTTTTTTTAGTGTATGTTTGGCTCCCATTTCTACAAAAACTCATTTTCAACTACACATTTTTTCATTAAATAAT
>CAIGRK010391284.1:0-11491 GCA_903798315.1 Fraxinus greggii | reverse complement strand
TAACTACCAATTGAAAAGTTTATCAACACCCTTCTATTCACCTTAACGTCCCCACATTCATTCAACCATTGTAACTTATAGGGCCTAGAGTGTTTAAGAATAGTTAACCCCAATTTTTCCACCAGATTAATACTATCTACATTTGTGCAACTCTCACCGTCGATGATCATGCTACATACCTTATTATTGATGTGGCACCGTGTATGGAAAATATTTTCTCTTTACTGCTCCAAGTCATTCGCCTTGATTTGAATGTTAAGAGCTAGCCTCGTGACAAATAGCTCGCCAACAGCATATTCCACTCTGCCTTTATCACTAGCCTCCTCCAATTCCGGCATGCCTTCATAATCACTCTCACTTTCACTCTCCACCTCTCCATTATCATATTTTATTTAACATAATTTTTTATATGTCAATAATCATTCAATTTAAATGTGATTTGAATAGTTTAAAAATTAGAATATTGAAATTGGTGACTTATTAAATGTAATCATTATTCACCGAAAATAGAGAGTGAGTTTGACCCTCTAAATTTGAAAAGTCAAACTTACTCTCTATTTTAAATAGTTAGACATTTTAAAATAAGTCTTTTAGAAATTATTTTTAAGCATAATGCAAGAGACTATTTAAAAAAGTCAATCCTTAAAATTTAAAAGAGACAACCCTTCAAATTATAGACTCTTTAAATTTGGAGAGCCAAATCCACTCTCAATTTTCAATGAAGAAAATAATATAATAATTTGAATGAAAGGGAAAAATAATAAATATTTTTGGGAGTAGTAAAATTAAGTGTTAAATATAAAATCTGTTGGAGTATTTAAAAAACTTTACTTTCTATATTTATAGATACAGTCTAAATTTTTTGGACATTGAGAAGCGATGTGCCCCGACCCCAAACACCTAAAGCATTTGATGTTCAGATTCCTTGATGGCTGGGATTCCATTTTCTTGCTAGCATTTTTTTCCATTTCCTACGACGAGTAAGAACCTGAAGCACTCAATGAGTATCTTGTTGTCCCATTCTTCTTCAATTGCCTCTCCACCTTCATAGCCATGTGTAGCATGTCTTCTAGTTCCACATAGTGTTGAAGCTCCACTACATTAGTTATGTCCTGATTGAACCCGTTCGAAAACCTAGCCATGACGGCCTCCCGATCCTTCTCCACATCCGCCCTAATCATCAACAAATTCATCTCCTTGTGATAGTCCTCCACACTCTTCGATCCTTGATAGAGGCTTTATAGTTTTTGATGAAACTCTCGATAGTAGTGATTAGGTACAAACCTCTTCCGTATGACAGCTTTCAAGTCTTCCCATGTATTGATCGACTGTTCCCTATTTCTTCTCCTCGATGTCTCCACTTGATCCCACCACATGATTGTATAGTCGGTGAATTCAAGGACCACTATCTTCACCTTCTTCTCCTCTCAATAGTTGCGGCAGTCAAAGATCAATTCAACCTTTTTTANGATAGTCCTCCACACTCTTCGATCCTTGATAGAGGCTTTATAGTTTTTGATGAAACTCTCGATAGTAGTGATTAGGTACAAACCTCTTCCGTATGACAGCTTTCAAGTCTTCCCATGTATTGATCGACTGTTCCCTATTTCTTCTCCTCGATGTCTCCACTTGATCCCACCACATGATTGTATAGTCGGTGAATTCAAGGACCACTATCTTCACCTTCTTCTCCTCCGAATAGTTGTGGCAGTCAAAGATCAATTCAACCCTCTTCTCCCACTCCAAGTAAGTCTCTAGATCACTCCTTCCTTTAAATGGTGGAATGGACATTTTTATGTTTCCCATATTCCCATCTACCTCGTCTCCAACCAATTTTCTACCCCTTCATTCAAGCCTAGCTCCTATATTTCTCATCCTACCCATTTTAGCCTCGATTACTGTCTCCTCATCCACATCACTCCCATAATCATATTTTTCACGCACCTCCATCCTAGGCTCTCGCCTACCCTATCTCCGTATATTTGGAACTCCTCTACGAAGGTTGGCAAACTCCGTGTCTTGTATATCCAATATATCCCGTACGTCTAACCATTCAAACCTACATATCATTTCATCCGACATGTTAGTTTGGTTGTTGTCTCGGCCTAGTGTTGATCCGTCCTTGCCATTCATCCTAAATCTAAAGTTTATTTCTGCATCACAAATGTGCGCTCGTGTATCACTTAATTCGGCTTTTCCCTTTATTGTTCTCACCATTCTGCCTTTTTTCACTCAATACTTTCATCCAAATGCTTCAAAAGACAAATTCAAACTCAACCAGGACTATTCTCGTAGAATTCAAACCAGGATTTTGAGTGAGATTTTGGAATTTTTGAAGACTCGAGAAAGAAAAAGAATTGAACTGGATGATTAGAATGCAATTTGAATTCAAGAAAGTGCTTCTTGAATTTGAAACATTAAACAACATAACTGGCAGACAATTTTTGAGATAAATAGTAACAAATATACTTTTTTTTTGAATTTCACTGTTCACGGAATTTTTTTCGAAATTTTTGATTTTTTTTTTCCGAAATTTTTTCTTTTTTCTTAACTCGAAATTTCAACTACGACATCAGCAAAGAAAATGGAAGTTGATTTGGAGACAAAATGAGCACAAAAACAAATTTTGAAATTTTGATCGGAAAATTATGGATCAAAGACTAAAAAAAAATAGGAACACGTAGAACGTTAGAAATAGGAAATATAGACTCAAACGAAAAAAAAAAGATATAACCTTGATTTTGAAGCCTAAACTCTGATACCAACTGATATGAACTCACGTAGCGAAGAACTACGAAACCCACAAATAGAATGAGATCGAACCCAAGAAAGCCAAAGAACCAAAGTTTTGGATTTGATTCGAAAAATAACAAATCAAAATAACCAACAAAACGTGATCGAATGTTGACCATTTTGATTGATTATTTGGGAATCTCACCCGGTGGATTTGAACGCCACAAGAATGATTCTTGATAACTTTGCAAATTGTCCAACGAAGAACATGGATTGAAAGCAAATTGCCTCGCAAAATTAATTCTCAATAATGTGTTGTGTCTTTTACAATGAAGAATGAAAATCCTATTTATACTAGCCCTAAAGTCAAGCTAAAATCGTGCATAATATTCTAAAGATTACAAAATTATGGTAAGAATATAATTCTATTGCAATTAGAAAATTTCCAAAAACTACAAAATATGCCTACTGGATTTAACTATGCGGCCGCATAGTTTTTCTGCTTGCGGTCGCATAGTTGAGCTCTACTGCTCCTTCTTCCTTTGCTTGCAACATGATGCTCCAATTAGTTTCGGACATTGACCCCTTCATGAAAGTTATTTCTTGACTTGTTAATTTCGACATTTCCTCCACCGTAGCTTGAGCAAGAAATCACATCTCCTCTTTTATCTGCTTTACTTTCGATTGTGTCATCGAACCTCCTTCGATAATCAACGGATCCTTTCCCGGGTTTGAGAGAGGTGAAGTAAATGTGCTATCTCCTACTTCCAATGTTAATGATGGTGAAGTGTATATGTAACATTACAAGTTTTGTTTCTTATCATGTTGAATTGAACCTTAACTACCAATTCCCATTTGCATAAGGGGATACTTGACTCTGGTGCATCTTTTCAAGTAACATCACAAAAAGATTGGTTCGAAAACTTGCATGAATCAAATGATGGGCATGTTGTGCTATGTGATAACTCTTCTTGTACTGTTGTTGGGATTGGTGTGTGATAACTCTTCTTGTACTGTTGTTCGGATTGGTGATATTACTTTAAATTTTGACACTGGCTTTGTGTATACTTTAAAAGATGTTAGATACATTTTTGAACTGTCTAGGAATTTAATTTCAATAGGAAGACTTGAGAAATTTGGTTTCACTGGTAAAATTGGAATTGGTGTTTTGAAATTGGCTAAGTACACTTGTTTCCATCAAGGGAACTATGAGAAATGATATTTACAAAATTAATGGAGAAGTGATAAGAGGTTTAAATTCTTTTATCTCTTTTGCCAAGGCTGATTACACACATAAATGACACAATAGATTTGCACATGTGGGTATTAAGGGGTTTAAACTTCTTACTGAAAAATGTGCTTTTGATAATGATTAAGGTTTGATTTATCTTTTTGTGAGCACTGTGTGCTTGGTAAGTATCATAAAAATTCTTTCCCCACGAGTGTTCATAAAACTAAAAGCATGATTGAATATGTGCATTCAGACTTGTGGGGTCCTGTTAGTAATCCCACTTCATGTGGAAATATGTATTTATTGTCTATTATTGATAATTACAAAGAAAAGAGTGGATTTAACTTTCCAAAGATAAGTCTAATACTTTCCACAATTTTAATGATTGGAAAAGACAAGTCGAGAACTAAACTGGCAAGAGGATTAAATTTTTGAGAACTAATAATTGCCTAGAGTTTTGTAACATTAAATTTGACAATATGTATAAAGAGAATAGAATAACAAGACATAAGACTGTTCCTCACACTCCTCAACAAAATGGGGTTGCAAAAAGGATTAATAGAACTATATTTGATAAAGTGCGATATATGATACTAAGTTCTAGTGTCCCAAAGTCATTTTGGGGCGAAATTGTTATAATTGCTTGTTATTTGATTAATTTGACTCCATCCGCTGCATTGAATGGTGATACTCCTCATGAAAAATGGTATGGTAAACTAAGTGATTATTCTGTGCTTAGAATTTTTCATTGTGCTGCATTTTCTCATCAAAGTGAGGGAAAGCTTAAACCTAGTGCTAGGAAATGTGTTTTTCTAGGTTATCCTGAGGGTGTCAGGGTTACAGGTTATGGGATAGAAGTCGAAAATGAGTTAAAGATCATTGTGAATAGAGATATTACGTTCAATAAGGGTGAAACATCGTGCCTTAAAACTAAATCTAAACATGTGAGTAACGAAGAGCAAGGTAAAGAGAGAGACCAGTTGAAAGTGGAGTTAGGAAACCTTAGCACATCTGACCATGTGGAGACCCAAGTTCAACAACATAAGATATAGATTGGAGAGAAAGTAGTGATAGAAGAGAATCCAAGAGAATCTCTTAGTAGATTATAACTCAGCATGGGATAGATAGAGAAGACAAACAAGAGCACCTAGAAAGATTTGAATATGAGTTCGAGTTAGCTTTTGCTCATGCTAGCTATGAGAAGCTAGTTGATAGAGAGCCAAAAACCTTTGAGGAGGCGATGAAAAGTGAACAATCTGAAGAGTGATTTAAGGCAATGAAAGACGAGATGAATTCCTGGGAAAAGAATCAAATTTGGGAACTAGTACCTAGACCTAAGAATAAATCTACAGTTGACTATAGGTGGGTTTTTAAAGTTAAGAACAGTACCAGTGCATTTGAACCCTTGAGATTTAAAGGAGGCTAGTGGCTAAAGGATATACACAGAAGGAGGGTGTTGATTACAACGAGATTTCTTCACCAGTTGTTAAGTGCACTAATATTAGGGTCTTGCTTGCATTTGTTTGTACATTTTGATTGGGCACTTGAACTTGATTTAAAAATTATTTTTTTATATAGTGAACTTGATGAACAAATCTTTATAAATCAATCAAAAGGCTTTAAAAACAAACTAAACCTGATTATATGTGTTTCTTGAAAAGGTCTTTATGTGGTTTAAAGCAATTAGCTAGACAGTGTTATAAAAGATTTGATTCTCTTGTACTCACTATAGGATTTCAAAGGAGTAAGTTTGATCATCGCCTGTATTTCCAATATGATGATGCTAATAATGATTATGTGTTTTTATTGCTATATGTTGATGATATGCTCTTAGTTGGTTCATTACCTAGGTGGATAAGCAAGATAAAAACAAAGTTGAATGGTAAATTTGACATGAAAGATTTAGGTATAGCTAAGAGAATCCTAGGTATAGAAATTAAAAGAGAGAGGTCAAATTCAGTTGAAAATATGTGTTAATATTAATTACATAAAAAATTATTTGAAAATATTTAAATGAAAACATATAAAAACACATCATTAATTATTATTTTTATTTCCTATATTTGGAACTCAGTTGATTATTTATTTTATTTATTTAGTGAGAAAAGAATTATAAAATTTATATATATATATATATATGATTTGGTGTGGTATATTCATATCATAATTTATGAACAGTAAGAACTAGCATTTACTCGATAATATATTCCCATAAAATTGTTCTATTTTTACTGAACAATCAAATTTTATGTAATAAAAATGTCATAAAATAAAGTTTCAAAATTTCAAACCAAACGTATTTTGTAGTTTTTTGTTTTGAGAAATAATTTTTCTAAATGACAAACTAAACACATTTTAGCAATCTCAAAACAAACTCTCAAAATAGAATACTAAAATGAACTCAAGGCTCAAAATTGAAAACTAAAACACAAACCAAATGGACCCTTAATATTCAAAGGAAAAGATTCATATCACAAGCCTTAAGTTTAGGCCAATTCAATTTTAAGAAAACAAGTTTACATTTTCAAAACTTGTAATTAAATTCTATTAATTAAATAGAATATATAAAATAATTTCAATCTCTCTCCAATTCGAGTCACCTTCACAGCATCCGCCCATCGTCATCCTCTCTTACTATCGTCGGCATCCACTCTCACAGACATCGACATTCAAATAACTTTGCCAAAGAAAAGATATAATCTACAGAGATCGTCGACGACTAAACATCTTCTTCAGATGTGAGCTGATCGACGTTCAACGACGACTGAGTACTACCGACCCAGATAAGAGAGAGAAGAAGAAACATGACCGTTGAAGAACATCGACTGAGCATTACATGTGAGTACTCATCTTTTTCAGTGGCTGGTGTAATTTAAATCTATTTTATAATATTGGAAATAGAAAAACAGCTGTTGTTGTATTCTACATAGTATTCACCGAAATAAATAATTTCAATTCTCACCGTCGAAATCTGATTAATTGAATTTGTGACTAGTTCGGAGAATCGAGGCATGTGACCAATGCTCTTAAATTTGTAACATGTGACCTATGTACTTTGACATGTGACTTGACTTATGACATGTAACTATTACATGTGATATTGATTCAATGCCTGTAACGAATTTTCTTGGGTTTGTGACTTGTGGACATTGATCTTACCAAATCAATATGACATGTGACATGTAACATACAAATTGGGACCTGTGAACTTAAATATGTGACATGTTATCAGTGCACAAAGACATGCGACATATGATCTGTGACCAGTTAATTTTGATATGTGACCTGTTGATTGGGACATGTGACCTGCAAACATGATCTGAGACTAGTTCTGTTTGATTTGTGACCTATGGACATTGTTTGTGACATGTGCACAATGACCTATGACTTATTACTACGACATGTGGATTGTGACCAGTTTTATTTGATATGTGACTTATGACATATTACCACCTTCACAACAATGACCTAAATAATTGGTTACAAGCCCTCTTTATACAACTACAATCCAATCCAACCCAACCTTTTTTCATCTGTGACCTATAGACATTTATTTGTGACTTAAGTCACAAACCCTCTTTATACAACCCTAATTCAACTCAAATGCGCCATTATCACCATCTACAACACCACCATCGATGTTGTTAACACCACCACAGTGCACTGAATTAGAAAACAACCAACAACCACCTCAACCACCACCACAAGTACCGAATGAAATTTGTAAATTCGGCCTCCACTACATGTGGTTAATCCATACCTAGACAACCTCAACCATAGACAAACATCAACCAAAATAGCATTCCGACCAAAATCAGCCACCACGAACCAAAAGGAATTTATGCAAGATTTGGCATCTACTGTGATGTCCATGATCACGTACACTACGTGTGGTTATTCTACACTTAGACTAATTCAACCATGGACAAACATCAACCAAAATAGCCCTCGGTCAATGTTCATAAATTCAATTCTTGTTTTTTCCGTTGTCGATTCCAGTAAAAGTAAGGGCAAGTGGTGACGGTACATGCCACTTTGTGCTGCGACAATATAGTCGCTTCTTGAGGCAATGGTACGCGACTGCATCTTCGATAGAGAAAATGTCGAAGGTGACGATAAAATGAGAAGATGAAGAGAGAGAAGAGGAAGAGAGTGATATATTAGAGAGAAAATATTGTTTTTAATTTTGATTTAGGGATGACAACGGAGCGGGTCGAGGTCGAGGCAGCCTTCCCCATCCCCCACCCCACAAGGTAATTTCTCGCCCCTTACCCACTCATTACCGGTTTAAAGCGGTACAGGGCGGGGCCCATTTATTACCCAATTTTTTTATTGTCCCCGTTCATTAAAGTGAGATAATAATATATTTTTAAATTTTTTATTTTTAAAATTTATATTATTCAAATATATTTGGTAAACTAAGACTTTTGTTATTTGTCATATTTTTTAGATAATCTTAGTTGCCATTTTTTATTAGAACTAATGAAATTTCATGAAATTTTTCATTTAAAGTATTGAATTTTAAAAATAACAATTAAACGGAGCAGGATGGGACGGGATGAGGTACTCATTACCTGTGCCCACCTCGAGACGAAGTTACCCTCCCCGTCTCCAACCCGAATACTCGATTAAATGGGGAATCCCTATCGTGTTCGGGGCGAGGCTCCGCTGGTATCGAGTTTGTCGAGTTTTTTTTTTGTCATCCCTATTTTGATTGATTTCTAATATAGTATTTATTCAATAAATAATAATTAATTAATTATCATCTGAAATTTCAGAGAAATTTTAGAAACTTAAAATCTTATATATGAAGTTAGATCTTAAAAAATCTGTCTCCATACAATTTTCAATTATTCAAAATATCATTTTTTTCTTAATTTTTCTCTCGATGACCTTGAACATTCACTAAATTAGTTAGTACTGTCCAGTCCAATTTTTTCAAGGTGATTATTCAAAAATGTAACTAAATTTGAAAAACACAATAAAATTTGTTACTTTTACTAATGGCGCTATCGGTGTGAAATGTCCAATTTATCCTTAATCAACATTTTTAGGAGCATTTAATGTTCATTAATGCTTGACTTGAACGTCATTAATACTATGAAGTGATGATTTAATTTTTATACTATAAACATTGGATATATGTATATGATATTGGGTAATATGAATTTTTTTAATAAAAAAAGATTATAAAGATTTAGTATAAACCAATTTCTTCTACTATTAACAAACCATAACTTTTTTACCATCTTCTCCATTCCTTCATCAAGAAAACATTAATATTGGATTCATCATCCATTTTGAGAGGTTAACATATTAAAATTTATTTATATTTTTATTTTATAACTTACTATTTTTGAAATGTTAAATACAACATGATCATATTTATTTGAAATTTTCGAAATTATTATTCATTGATTTATTTGATTTTTCAAATTTTTGGAATAAAGATACAAATATCCTCTACAAAATGTTGTGAAGAATTCCATATTTATGAAGTATTGAGTTATTTATTTAGAAAGATGTTGTCATGTTATAGTTGAGAATTGATGATCACCATTAATATTTTAAATAATTTCTTCCAATCAAACCTAATAAATGTTTTGAAAGATTGCATCTTTAATGATTTACTGTGCAAATTATTTGGAAAGAAGATTTTGTCATTTGACAATACAATATTGATGACCACACTTAATGTTATAAAGAATTTGTTCCAATCACATACATTTAATGCTTTTCGTTAGTTTCGACAGTTCAACTGTCGAATTCGACATTTTGAAACTATCGGGATAGACATTTCAATTCTCATTTCACCTGTTTGCTATTCTATGGCTTTAAATATTCGAATGTGTTACTTTTATGCTACTAATTTCTGACATATTGATTGTGAAGAATTTGCATCATTGCAATCTCTACTTTTCAGGAAATGCATTCGCTGTGGTAGAGTAGACCATAATAGGACCACATGTTCCAACCCCATTCTGACACGACTCATGTAAAAAGGCATTGATACCCAAAAGTGGTAGAAATTGCATTTTACATGAACCAATGATGGTATTGTACATTTTGAAGTTATATTATCATTTTAGTTTCATTATTGTTTGTAAACATCAGCAATAAATTTACAGCAAAGTTCTTACATAGATAGATTACTTCATTACATGCCCGACAGAAAGTTATGTTCCAAACTTGTTCATGGTTATCTTTTGCTTGTCACAATGCTAGCATTATACATTTTGAAATTATATTATCATTTTCGTTTCATTATCGTTTGTAGACATTAGTCGTGTTTAAATTCACAAGCAAAACACTTACATAGATAAAATATTTCATAACATTCCGACAGTTAAAATGTCGGCCCTATGATGTATAAGAAATATGTTGTTGTACAACATTTGATACAGACGTTACCATATTAATCCCTAACAAAACTAAAATATATAACTATAACCGATGACGTAGGCAATTATTGTCCACTTCAATCGTCATCAATAGTTTAATGTTCCCCCCACTATCTTCATCAGAATCGTCCAAACTTATGAAAATAATCTCGAGAGGTAGAACGTTTGCCAATGGCTCATCATCGGATTCATCTCTATATGGAATCATGAAGTCGAACACATCATCGGGTACATTGTTCGGTAACTATGATCCTTCACTTGAAATTTCGTCCAAGTTGGAAAAAGGAACAGGAGAAATGGCTTTTCTACCATTTGGAGGGATGACTTCATCATCATCCAATTCGCTTATGATGGGAAAAAATGGAGATGAACCGGGTGTCGGCGGAGGCTTGTTTAGGTTGAACGGTTCATTGAACCCTGTGGACGAGCTCATTATCTCGATATGGTTGTATTGTGTGGAAGTAATTGTATATGTTTGATCTATAAAATGTCACAAAACTGGATGAGTGTTTAAGTGTAAATGAGAAGAAAGTCATGCCACGCTATTTATAATCAAATTCTTGGGGGGGGAGGGAAGCAACTATAGTCATTTAGTACACAACCACCAAATCACAACTTAAGTTATTGCTTAAGTGACAATTGGTGTGATGATTTAAGGTCTATGTATACATTTATCCCCTAAACTTTGTCCATAATTTATGGAAAATGTGAATCTTAAATCAAGAATGCCATTTTATCATAAAGTTTCGTTTTGTAATTGTTGTTAATCAATGATCATGAGTACTTTTTGATCTTAAATGTAGCACTTGCCTAAAGAACATATCATTTACTATTAGCTAGCATTCAAGATGAAAGAACGTGATTTAAGTAGTTTTATTAATATTATTTCTTTTACTTATGGTATGTGTGCCAGATGAGAAAATAAATGCTACCTATGTTAGAACAAGAAAAGCAATCATCCTGAGGTATTTTGATATCTAAACTTCTCATAATCAGAATTCAATGAACCAATCCAATTTTGTCCTCTACTCATCAAACAAACCAACAATTATGACAAAATAAATAAAATTCGTGACATAAAATCAATGACCAAGGATTCTCGCAAGTTACATATTGCAAAAGAGTT
>CAIGRK010391086.1:0-20949 GCA_903798315.1 Fraxinus greggii | reverse complement strand
GAAATGGTTTTGTGAAATTAAATATATCACTAACATCTACTCACGGAGTAGAACGCGTTTGACCATTGACCCGTACAAAACAGATACCGGGTCCACCCGAATTATTAGTCAAACTTGACCCATTTCCAACACTCTATATATCCCTTCATAAACTGAACTTCACCAGAAATCAGGTTCTATTCAATTTAGGTACGGACAGTTCCTACATGCATTAACATGTACCAAGTTTCCTGTCCAAAAATCATTGGTCTTTACCTTATAAACTGACGGCCAATTTCGTTGCAGAATCATGGGCTTGGCAAAATTAAGAACCCAATTTTATCTGCAAGAAAATGAAGGAACTTGGCCGATTTCGCGGTTTTACAACATGCTGAATCAAGTAAAACTGCAAATCAGACCGCCTGAGTTGGTGGTAAAAGGCAACAGAACAAAACTTTCATTGAGGTGTTGCAGAAGCATTAATGGCGGAAGTGCAACAGAGGGTGATAGGTTTGAGGAGGAGGAGAGGCTGGTGAAGAAGATGAGGGAGGCTCAGCCGTTCTTTATCGCACATAGGGGTTGTACCTTTGTGGTGATGGTGTCGAGTGAAATTATTGATAGTACCTACTTGTCTTCAATTCTTGAGGTACGTCTTTAGCTCGTAATACTTTTACAAGGGCCACCTTAAATTATTAATTCCTATGTTAATGATGATCCCTTTTTTATCCGTACGTTTGAAAATAATAAATTCTGAAATAAAAATGTGAAATAGTGAAATACTGTTGAATATACGCCTGGACACCCCTCTGGCATTATCTTTATAGAAAATGTTGATCACTTTCTAAATTAATAAAATAATTGTCACCAATAAATAATCAATAAATAAAAAATTGGGGAAAAAAATGGAGGCCAAGTGAATCATACGCAATGAGCCCTCTCAAACAACTCAGGAGCCTGACTAGAATCTCTCTCTCTCTCTCTCCCTAATGCTATCTCTCCCGACGCCACAACTCCAATTTAGATCACGTTAACTCCTATACCTCTCATTTAGAGTGTATTTATCTCTTATTAATAGAAGAAAAATAGAGTAATAAATAATATTTTTTAGAGAATGTGTAGTTGAAAATTAAAGTAACTTTATTAATTTATGTGTAGAATATTTTATTGGATGAATATTTGATGAAGAATTTCACCTTAACAAATAATTTTTTTGAAAGAATGATCTCAAGTTAACAGTGAGTCTTGCCCCGGCATTATTCAGGAAAAAAAATAACAGAGAAAGTAAAAGAAAAAAAGATCCGCCTCCCGACAACCCCGCCCTACGCGGCCATTGCCGACGGGCCCTTAACGATAATCAAGGTTTTTGTTAGTTTAATCCTATTCAAAACCCTAATTTAATGGCAGTTTCATCTTCGAGCTTATTCATTCGGTTTCAAAACTACCAAACAAAATCAATTTTCTCCCACAATGCTATTTGGAGGTCTAAAACTAACGATGAACATCAATTCGTCAAAAGATTGGGCGGAATCGAATTTAGTAACGGCAGTTTGGGGAATAGAATCAATGTTTATAGGAAAACAGAAAGTGCTGGAATGGAGGCTAGTAGTGCTGTTAAAGACGAGATGTTCGTGGGATTCTTTCGTGAAGCCTGGCCATATTTTCTTGCTCACAGAGGCAGCGTTTTTGTTATCGTGATCTCTTCCGAAATTGTCGATAGCTCCAACTTAGATCCCATTCTCATGGCACGTCTTTTCTTGAAATTATTTCGTTTGAAATTTTTATTGATCTTGTATTTATGTTCATTAGCTGCAAGAATTGGAAAAGAAAAAAGATTGATTTTTTGCGGCATTTGCAAAATATAATTTGCGAATTAACTTGTAGGATATTTCTCTACTACATGGGCTGGGAATCAAATTTGTTATTGTACCCGGGACTCATGTCCAAATAGACAGGCTTCTGGCTGAAAGAGGTAATCAAAAGTTTTTGCTCTATCATCCTCTTTGTTGGTTTAACTTCGAATTTGATGTACTTGTATGTAACTAAGAATCTTTAACACGTCAGTTAATTTACTTTTTATCCCGCAACATTCTTTTATTTGGTAATTTATCATTGTTGCTAAATCAAATGTTCTTTCTGGTTTATTCTTATACATGGTCCCTTCCCTTGCCTTGTTAGTTTTTGATAGTTAGTCAGTACTTATGTGTCATGTTCCAGGATGTCAACCCAAGTATGTAGGTCGCTACAGAATCACGGACTCTGATGCTCTTAGTGCTGCAATGGATGCAGCAGGGAGAACTCGAATCATGATTGAGGCCAAGTTATCCCCAGGGCCTTCCTTGAGTGGCATCCGCCGCCATGGAGACAAAAGCCAGTTGTATGATGGTGTCAGTGTTGCTAGTGGTAATTTTCTAGGAGCTAAGGTAAGAATGCTGATATTAAAAATCGAGGGTTGTACGGATTTTTAAGTTATTTGATGCGTTATTTTGTATGGTTTCTCTCAGAGAAGAGGAATAGTTGAAGGAATTGATTATGCATCAACTGGTGAAGTTAAGAAAATAGATGTTTCTCGCATTCGTGAAAGGCTTGATCAAGATTGTATTGTGCTTCTGAACAATCTCGGTTATTCAAGCTCTGGAGAAGTATTAAATTGCAAGTATGCTACATGGCTTTTGATAGGTAGTTTTGTTGCCAAATTGGGGATATGCACGAGGGTTATGTTACCTTGTGAGGCTTGTGCATTCTGTAATTATTACGTGGCAAAAATGGATGAAGATAGATTTTTTAGCTCTCATCTTGCATTATTTTCGAAACTTATGCTTCTTTTGTTGTTGGTCTTTTAATTTAACAACAGTCTATTATCATTGAGTTTTGTTAAACCAAAGGGCACGAGTTAATGTATGTTCTCGTGTAACTCTTTTAAAAGGTTTTGTTTCTGTAATTCCTTTTAATTTTTACATGAATTAACTGTTGTAAAAGTATAAAACTCTGCTTTGTAATTTATGTTGATTGTAATAAGTGGTTAAGTCTTGGGAACCAATGGTTTCTGCTTCTCTACTTTGCAGCTCGTATGAAGTTGCCACAGCTTGTGCCATGTCTCTCGGAGCAGAGAAACTCATTTGCATAATAGATGGACCAATTCTAGATGATTGTGGACGACTTATTAGTTTCTTGACTCTTCAAGATGCAGATATGTTAATTCGCAAGCGAGCTAAGCAAAGCGAGACAGCTGCTAATTATGTAAAAGCTGTTGGTCAGGACGATTTTGCTTGTGTACCATATTATGATTCAAATGGAACAGCTACTTCTCAAAATAGGAAGGCTTTTAGTGAGAGGTATATTCCAAAATTTCAGAATGGTGTTGGTTTTGACAGCGGAAATGGACTTTGGTCCAGTGAACAAGGTTTTGCTATAGGAGGTCAAGAAAAACTCAGTGGATTAAATGGTTACCTATCAGAATTAGCTGCTGCAACCTTTGTTTGCAGAGTAAGTCCCCGCTATTTAATGATGTTATGGTCTTATTAAGTAACCAATTATTTGATCTGCTAAATGAAACATGTCGCCCTGTGTCTGCAAAGCAATCACTTTGTTTTCTATTGTTGTTAGCAGTAGCTAGATTTTTATTCTCTGGTTATATCTTATTTTAAGAAACTCCACTGGCAAACGAAACTTGAGGAAACATGGAAATTATTCTAATGTACCATTCCATGATTGCAACTTTTTCATTAATATGTGGCTAAATTATGACATAGCATAGCAATTTTTTTCTGCCATTCAAGGTGGATATCTTGAAATCAATGTTATTTGGCCATGGATGTTCATATATTTTAAGGCTTCCATTTCTTTCTCAAGAAAGGGCAGAGGGTTGCCACGTTTCATTAATTCCATAATGCCTCTCACAGTAGGTTTCGGGAATATTCCTAATAATGTTATTCTATTTATAATCAGGGAGGTGTGCAAAGAGTTCATCTTATAGATGGGACTAATGCTGGAGTTTTATTGAAGGAATTGTTTCAAAGAGATGGAGCTGGTACGATGGTAGCTAGGTATGCATAATTCTTTGGCAGATAACTTCATAAATTTTCATTCAATATATATTTTGTTTAAGCTGAATGGACGGCCATCTCCATGAGCTAAATCTGATCAGCAAGCATTGCGTCTACTGTTTTCTGTATTGTCCAATATGTGACAATGGGGCTTCAAGGCATTTAGAGAGTTTTAGTGGATTCCATTCCAGCAAAAACCTTTAGATCCTCTTATTGACAAAGTCATTCTCTGCACAAAATAGTTCACACCCCACCAATTCTAGAACAGATTTGATCTTTACAAGCTAAACATGCATTATTCTTGTTTCCAAATTCAGTTGCAAATTTTAAACTCCTCCTCTTTCGCTCTATTATGTGACTTATTGGGACAGCATCGTGCATTATCATTGCATCTCTGATTTTACTTGTATCACTGTAACAAAGAAATATGCCGTGTAGAAGCCATGTGTTTCTCTCTCCCTCCCACGCTTCGACAAAAAAAGGAAGAGATATAAAGGATTAAGGAAAGTTGTTTGGCTAGTTATAATTAACGATTTTGAACTGACACGTGGATTGACTCCATTATGCAGCGATCTTTATGAAGGAACGCGGATGGCTAGAGTTGCAGATCTCCCCGGAATCAAACAACTTTTGCAACCTTTAGAAGAGTCTGGCACATTGATAAGGAGGACCGAGGAAGAGGTTTGCTCTTGTAATCATAATTTAATTTTTATACTCATTATACCATTTGTTCAATTGCTCATTATTGTACGTGTATTTTAGCTCCTTAAAGCACTGAATTCATTCATAGTCGTTGAAAGAGAAGGTCAAATTATAGCCTGCGCCGCTCTTTTTCCTTTCTTTGAAGATAAGTGCGGTGAGGTTGCTGCTATTGCTGTTTCTCCTGAATGTCGAGGGCAAGGACAAGGAGACAAATTACTTGGTATGATGTAAATAGCTTTGATTTTGATCTTTCAGTCTTCCGGTAAATGTGAGGCAAAGTTCATTTATTTTTATCACCGATTTAACTACAATTAAAAAAGCAAATACATTATGAACTTTCTAAATTAATACCCCCAATAATTAATAACCTCTGATATTTAATAAAATTTCATGAAACTGACCGCTTTATATAAGCATAATTTAATGTTTCTTCCATCTAATAATTAATACAGAATATCAAAACAAACTAAAATTAATCTGTAGAATTATGTTCCTTGGAGAACTATCCTTAATTTTTTATTGGAGATGTATACCAAGCTCATTGGTAACTTACAAACAATAGTTATTTAAAACTAAGTGACCATGATGAACACTTTCTAATTACCTAGAAGTATGATTTGGTCTTAGTAAATTTACATGAAATAATGTTATAAAGTAGATGTTCTACAAATTAATAACTTTCTTTAATTAATAAATTGCTGTGCAGCGCATCGTATTAATTTGGAGTGGTAGAAACAAGCATCTATCTAATGGAAGAAGCTCTAGGAATTTTTAGTAGTGTGCTTTCGAGAAAGAGATCATTTTTAGTGGACGCAAAATGTTTGGTATGGTAGAAATTTAGGTACCTCCTTTTATTTTTTTTTTAAATAAAGGGGCTAGTAACTGGAAAACATTCTACTCTGATCCTTTGGGAGTTCAGAAGCACCAAAAGGGTACCAGAAATTATAACTGTTTACTGTGGCTTTTGTGTATCCATAGTAAGAAACACTGACAACCACCTTGGTTTGAGTTACCCGCCCTTTTGGTCTCATCCAAAATGTTTGTGGAACAGCCAATAATATCTTTCTTTTGACACATATATCTGCATATGAGTGGAATAGAGTAGGTGAAATTTCAGAAAGTGAGGTTTATTTGAACCTAGTTATCTAGATATAGTTAAATAAACCTAGTTATCTAGATATAGTTCTATGAAGTTCTTTGGATGCACGGATAACAACGCCATTGTCAATTATATGCAGATTACATTGAGAAGAAGGCATCTTCCCTTGGACTGCGTATGCTTTTCCTGCTGACAACACGAACAGCAGATTGGTACGTGTTTCAGGTTCCAATGCTGTGACAAAATGTGCTCTGACTGTACAAAATAGGAACATCAATACATATCTTAGTTTCCACTCTTGGATTCCAGTTAAGCTTCAAAGCAGATTCTTACTTCGGTAACAAATTGGCTTTACCTAGATGTCCCGCCCTTACATAAATTACTGACAGTAGAGAAAGGTAGAAATATCACTGTTTTCTGCATCTCTACCTTGTTACAAAATGTACAGGGTGATTGGTCTTTCGCAACCGTTTAGTCATAAACCTCCCCTCCCCAAAAGCCACCCACCTGGCCGTTGCCACCGAAAACATCGAATAAATTATCCACTTTATTTCAATATTCCCTACTATTCGTGTGTGTCATAGTCGGATAGGGATGGCGGGTTAGGAAATGACTTGACAAACCTAGAACCTATGTAGTGATATTTGAACTTTCTACTCTTATGCCAAGCTCAAGTTTTGTTGTATTAAGTTGATAGTAAGTTGTCAAATTACAATGCTCAAAAAAAAAAAAAGTTTGAATTTATGATGATCCGCTCTGCCAAATATGCCCTTAGAGATACTGTTACTTATCCACTAGTTTGAAGCATTAGTTACATTCTGAAATCCAAACCTTACTCGGCATGAGCCTGGCAAGGTGGCTGTTTTATCTCTCTCTTTTCTAATTAAAAGTAGTTCCTCGTTCAAACAGGTTTGTAAGGCGCGGCTTCTGTGAGAGTTCAATCGATTGTGTACCCGAGAAAAGGAGGGAAAAGATAAATCTATCTCGAAGATCAAAGTATTATATGAAGAATCTTCTACCAGAGCGGTATCCGCCTGGACGCAGCTTTTTCATGACACGACAGCATTAGTAGCGCTTGTTAGTTGTTTTTTTTGAAAGGTAGCGCTTGTTAGTTGTCATTGGTAAATATTTGTTAAGAAAAATGTTGAAAGATGGCAGCCTATATATTTTATGGGATCTCGTCCTATTACACGAGGAAGTATTGGATTTGGCCCTGGCTATATAATTCACGATTACCCGTTATAAGACTCTTTCTAAATCCATGGAAGTGGTGATGCAACATCAAAGCAGCGCAGGCTCATAAAATTATTTAGGAGGTAAGTCAACAATACTTCCAACATTTTCCACACGCTGGGAATAGATATTAAACCCTGAATGAAATAAATTTAAAAGATGGTCAAGTCTCCCTTTATTGTTAAAATGCAAGCAGACACGAATAGAAAAGCATTGAAATGCAAGCAGACACGAATAGAAAAGCATTGTCTTGTAGACGGAACTCCACTAAAGTTTGATAAAGAATGTCACGGGTTTCTTTTGGTCCTTTCACCTGCCTTGACAACCCAAGAAGAAAAAACAGGGAATTAAATCAGTTCTCCTTGGGTGGGCCCTTCCATTTGAAGTTGTCTGCATATGATTTGACCTGACACAACAATTCAAAGGGATAAATAAATAGTTCGTTTCTCTTCCATTCAAGAGGAAAAAGTATCATCTATCTTTTATTTGGTATGTAAACGAGTGCGGGATCCAAACAGAGTGGATTTCCTTCAATTTTATGAGTGCAAGATGACCAAATTCTCTTTCTAACTCAACTTTTGGACGATTCATGATTGTGCTCTAGATTTAGTGTTAAAGCAACATGAAACTCTCCATTTAACATCAGGAAATTAACAATGTACTACAGTACGACTTGATCGATTTTCGGCTAGCAGTGGGTGCTTGCATCCATGCTTGCAATGCGCATGTTAGGGTAGGATGCGGGGAATAAATACTATGTGCGTTTAAGGAACGGGGACATGATTGGTTTACAGGTAGCACATACTGGAGAGCAATCGCTTTCAGATATCCATGCCAATAGCTATAAATGTCACTCAAGTCGATTGAAGAAGAGTCTCATACCTTCAATAGTGGTGTTTGTGGCTTCTTAACCTGCAAGAAAGAAATATAAAATTAAGGGGACTTGCAGTTCTTATTAAATTAAAAGTAGGAAATAATATTGTACTAGTAAATAGTGATGCCAATGGGCCGAGCTGAGTCGGATCGGTCCATGTACCCACAAGCTCGAATTTTTATTTATTTTTTTAAATTACCAAAAGATGTTTGGTCACTTTTTTGACAAACTTTAGACTTGTGGGCACGCTCATGAGCTCGACGAGACAAGTCGTCATATGAGCCCTCGCTTGGCTCGTGCTCGAGCTCAGCCAGAAACGAGCCCAAGCTTCGACAGGCCGAGCTTCGACGAGCTACTCCTCTTTTACCACCTCTACTAGTAAACAAAAACAGACAATTCACATGATTATAGTGAAAGGGGAATATGTTACCAATCAACCACTCTTGCTTGATTACGAATATAATAAATGAAAGGGAAAAAGGACACAAACTCAGTTGTTCATAGGTTGACAAGTTTAGCGTCTTTATTTTGGTTACTTCATGAATCACAAGAAAAATCAATCTATAATGAATTTCAGATTATATCCCTATCTTTTACCTCGACCAAACATTAGTATGCAATTCAAAATAGACAACATGCTGAAGATATAATTTCCTCCTCTTAGAAAAAGGCTCCAGATGGTATCAATCCATATAGAATGTCAGTTTATAATTTATAACCTTATTTGTTTACCTCAACCAAACCAAATAAAATAATGCAATTCAAAATAGACTATGCTTAAGATATAATTTCCTCTCCTTAGAAAAAGGTTCCAGACGATAATGACAAAAGATTTGGACAACATAAAAATAGCCATACCCCGTATTCCCAACCATGCCTTTCAGCAAATGCTTTTGCAGCTTCTTCACTGTCAAAACCTAGTGCAGAATCACCAACATGGGAGTATGGGTCTCCTGTAGACGTCCAGCCCATCAACGGATTTTCCCATCTACATGTCAGCAACAATAAATACTTACTGTATAGTCATGGTAATAAGGGTTATAAATTGACTGCGCACTAGAATCCTGATTCAATAATGAACCGTGAAAATGCTGGGATACAAAACAGAGGAAATTTGATTCTCTCTCCCCAAAATTCAGCTTACTGCAAAAGAAAAAGTGAGAAATTGGAATATATCTGTGGCAATAATGAGTGTCAGCCTGTTAGGGAACGACTATCCATTTTTTGATTTGAAGGGAGGAAGATGAACACTTCTAGTAATTATCTTCTAGGACTTTAAAACTCAAAGTGATGATAACTCCAACCGCTATTGTGCATGCGAGAAAAATCTTTAGTTATATGTATCGTGTTTATTGGTAAAATAGAAAAAGTCTCATTTTCCCGCTATGAATTTTTATATCATTAACTACTGGTTGCGTTGCAGCATGGGTTTGGAATATCAGAAAATATCCATCTCATTATATCCTGTGTCAATCTAAATGAAACCAACATAAGAAGGGTTCAAGAAAAAATGAGAACAGAGGGAAAAAAATTATAATAATCATCTTACACGCCAAAGAATTCAAGTACAAAACAATTAGGGTGTTATACTTCAAACGACATGGCTGCATAGAAACGATACAAGATGGTGTGTGTTCGAGTGATGAAGTGAGATGGAGCGTATCTGTATATGTTAAGCTTTAATATCAATTTGGATTAGAAGTAAAAAAACTAACCTGCAGAAATACAATCTTTTTAGCTTAGAACTGCAAAAAGAGGCTACCTTCTAAAATGGAAGATCAGCTTATTTGCTATAACAGAGCCACTAAGTGACCCAGTTTACGTTTGTATTCTTGAGCTTAACAACGGTGAAAGAACTGCAAGATCAATTCAGCGGGGGGTGGTTTTGGAAATATACATTTAAAAATTGATCAAAACACCCACTGTCAATCAAAATTATACTACCGGAATCCAATGCACCAATACTAAATACAGAATATAAATGGACAGAGCATAAGAGAGACATACTTCTGTGTGGACATGAAATTGATTTTCCACCTCCCAACCTTCCCCGATCCTTGTTGGGTGGCAGTTCGAGCAGGGGAATAAATCAAAACCTAACACAAATTCGATGATGTTTTGATAAGAATAATACTTTGAAATCTCAAATAAAATATATTGCGTCAAATTTTTTTTATTAAAAGTACATAAGTAAATTGAAGTGACAATACATCATCAAGAATAGGGGAAAACAACATTTTCATACAGGAAATAATTGTTAAGTAAAAATGATGCAAAACTCTCGTACAATGAGAAAATACAATTTACTCAAATGAAAACCAGCAAAAAAATAAAAATAAAAAAATTCTGCACAATCTTACCAAAACCCTAAATACCGGTATTAATCAGCTGATCACAACTGGCTAAGAACTATTTAATAGCAACAGGTAATTGACAAAACACGGGGAAATTTAATCCTTATGAAGCTGAAAGATCTAAAAATTATTATATCCATAAAATCCTACCTTTCGGCGAAGGTGTTCTTCGGGAATACCAGATACCAGACCGACCTCGCCAGGTTTAATTTCGACCAACGAGTCTTCCGTGGAGAATGCTCTCGATAATGTAGTGATGGAAGATCGGTAGGCTTTGCGAGATTGGCTCGCCAGCCTTTGCAGAGAGCTCGCCATTTTTCCAATACCTGAGGGGAGATTCAGGGCAGAAAATTTAATATCTCCTGTGTTTTCTGTTGCGAATCGGAATTGATTTGGGGAAATCGAGCAGGTGGATAAAAAGGTGAAACTAATGCTATTTAGCGTTTAACAACGTTTTACCTAATGGTAATGTTCAGTGACTTCAATTAAATCACGAAATTTCAACTTTAACAGAATTTATCATTTATTGTCGTGTAATGCTAAGTGCTTGTTTGGGAGGAATTAAAATTAAATTAAAATTAAAAATATAGCCGTTATTGAGTTCCACCCGTCTAATAAAAGTCAACAATAACGACTAGTTTTTCAATTTTAATTCAATTTTAATCTTTACCGAACACGCCCTAAATAGAATTATTCAAAAGTAGAATGCTATTTGTTTGGACAAAAACGATGTTTGTACAGTCATTAATAGGACGTAAAAATTACAATCCACTCTAACTAGTATAGGACTCACTAATTAATTCTAATTAGAGTGGGCTCTATTTATTGTCGCATAGTGCTAAATAGAATTATTCAAAAGGAGAATGTTATTTGTTTGGACAANAAAACGATGTTTGTACAGTCATTAATAGGACGTAAAAATTACAATCCACTCTAACTAGTATAGGACTCACTAATTAATTCTAATTAGAGTGGGCTCTATTTATTGTCGCATAGTGCTAAATAGAATTATTCAAAAGGAGAATGTTATTTGTTTGGACAAAAATGATGTTTGTATGGTCTCTCTAATTAGTGTGGGACCCACTAATTGGAGAATGTTATTTGTTTGGACAAAAATGATGTTTGTATGGTCTCTCTAATTAGTGTGGGACCCACTAATTAGAGAGAGATGTAATTTTTACGGCTCACTAATGACTGTAAATGTAGCAGAATTATTGTTTGGAAGCCTATGGCGTAAATATATTAGGGTAATTATGTCCCATTTGATACGATATTTTTATTGTACGAGCGTGTGACTGAAAATGAGTATGAAAAAAATAGTTCGAAAATAATGATTGTTAAATAGGGATACATATGTCAAAAGTCCTTGTTCAAGTAGCATTATTCATTTTTTATGCATACACGGTACACCATATTTTAATTACAAAAAAGATATTCAATAATTGCTCAGTTTTGCTTTATGTCCTCAACTTTTTCTCGTGGTATTGTTATTCGTAACCTTCAATTATTTAATATATTTTATTTCTAATCACGATTTTCATCCAAATATATTGCTAACATGCATTGAAAGAATTGGCAAATTTTTGTTTAATTTTTATATTAATTATTTATTTCGATCATATTAAAATACAAGATACAGATATATAATCTTGGCCCTCATAATAAGTATTCTCGACAAAAATCGTTTTAATAGACAAGATGTGAAAATTAACATGGGTTGATGATAAAAAATAAGAGAGAGAGAGAGAGAGCATAGGATAAAAATAAGACAGATTTAGGAATATTCATAATCTTTATTTTTTTATGGTTTTTATGGGGGTAAATTTCAATATGGATTTATGGTTCCCTATCTTTTCAATTTGTAACAATTTCAACTCCGTTGAGTTTTTATCTTCTTCATTCCCTAAATTTTTATTTATTCGCATATATCATCTTAGCTCCTATTTGGTACACATTAAAATTTCTATTCTCATTTTTTTACTCATTTTCAAACACACATTCTTCAATAAAATAATATTTTTCATCACATCAATAACTTTTCCTTCTTTTTCAACCACACATTCTCCATCAATCTACTATTTCAGAATACATTCTTCCAAAATAATGTGGCTCAAACACAATGTTGAGAGAGAGAGAGAGAGCATAGGATAAAAATAAGACAGATTTAGGAATATTCATTATAAAAATGTCGTGTAATTAATAAAAATTGTGTTATGAATATATTTACCCATATCTCATTTGAGGCCAATTCTTTGAGAAAATACAACAGCATCCCTCAATTCATAAACTTGCATTTTTATCAATCCTGAACTGTTATGTATATAAAATTCTACATGTTTATTTTTTCTTTATCGTTTTGTTTTTTATTCGGAAATGTTAATTGCAATTTTTAGGATAGTACTCGATAATGGTCAACAGTAATATATATTTATAATTCGTATCTTCGTTTAAGAAAGTCATTTTTATAACTTGTCGAATTTAGCCAAATAATCTTTATTTTTTCATGGTTTTTATGGGGGTAAATTTCAATATGGATTTTTGGTTCCCTATCATTTCAATTTGTAACAATTTCAACTCCGTTGAGTTTTTATCTTCTTCATTCCCTAAATTTTTATTTATTCGAATATATCATCTTAGCCCCAGTTTGGTACATATTAAAATTTTCATTCTCATTATTTTACTTATTTTCAACCACACATTCTTCAATAAAATAATATTTTCCATCACATCAATAATTTTTCCTTATTTTTCTACCACACATTTTCCATCAATCTACATTTCATAATACATTCTTCAAAAATAATGTGAATCAAACACACTTAACAAATCCCATCAAAAATATTCCATTAAAGTACTATAAAGTACTATAAAAAGACATTATTAGTTAAAAAAAAAAAGGGCCAAAGAAAAGGATTAAAGAAAAAATTAAAAAAATTAAGCCCACGAGGACTAAAATCAGGTCTTTAGTAAATTTTTATACAGGTTGGTGAAATGTATTATTGAAAAGTTTTGAATTTCATAAAATATGTGATTACAATTAATTATTAATTTTGATTTAGATTAAAATTAAAATTTTAATCCACGCCTAGCAAAAATGAAAAAGAGACTTCTTTCTCTTCACTCACAGCCCACTATGAAGCCCAATACACACCCACCACACCTCGAGCCCAAGATTCATTGCACTTACGGGTACTTTTGGGAAAATCTACGCAAAATCCCAGATCTCAAGTATATTGTTCAAAAACAAGAAGGATTAATTTTACATTCATAAAATCAAGTGATAATTAAGAATTTTTAAATTATAGAATGTAGGATTAATTAATACCTCCCTGCTTCTCACCAAGCCACCGTCACCCATCCGTGTTGTACGTATATTCATATATACAAATAAATCACTCACTCTCTCTCTCTCTCTCATTTAAAATCTTCTCTAGCTATTTCTCTCTTTATAATGAACAGAAACACAATGAAGAATTTATCCCTTGTTGGCGGCATCAACGAAATATGTTTTCTTGCTCCCTCTCATTTGTACAAATTTGAATCAATGGGATTGATTGGGCCTACAGTTACTGACTATTTATACTTGGACTTGAATCAGAGGTGGAAGGTGTGATAGATTTAAGTTGGGAGTGGAAGTGATTGATGGTTATTGTGGATTTGAGGCGAAGGTAATATTTATAGTTGTGACTTTGAGTTGAAGGTGGTCATGATGGTGCATTGGAAGCGATGGTGGTAGATTTGTCGTGCTGGTCTGAGGTGTGTGCGAATTTGTTCGCGGTGTCCATTTGTGACCAAATCATGTTAATTGTGAATGATTTGTGATAAAGTTTGTGTTAATTGCGACCAATCGTGATTGTACGTGACAAAAGTAACAATAAATTGATCACACACCGTCACAGTTAAGATTGATTTGGTTATAAACGATCACAATAAATATAAATCTGATCACAATGGGTAAGATGACACGTGTCTAATCACAAACAATAACATCATATACATTCATGGTTATAAACAATAACAGATTACATGGATATGATTACAAATAATCACCGTTACACACAATTTGGACATGGCGGTGGAAGTACAGGTAATGTGGCAAGATCAAGTAAAATTGATGTGGATAATTGTGTTTCTAGGCGTAATGAATCTAGAAATGAAATGGAGTTTTTGCGAGCTTCTAATATGAGAAATGAGATTCAGGTATCCGTGAAAAATAGATAGAATTAATATGAATATAAGGATTGTACCTTCGGAAAATATTAAAGATGGGGAGAAATTGAGGGAAAGTGGGTTGAATAGTCAATTTTAGAATATACCGTATAAGAATTGATGGTGGTGGTGGTCGAGGAGCGATGACGATGGCAGACAACAGTTGATTTTCTAGTTTTTATTTATAGAGAGAAAAAGTTTGTGTTTAGAGATAGATAGAGTATATTTTTGGGAGAGAGTGTTCTGTGTCGAGGGGAGGGGCAATTTATATTATATATTAAATATATTATTTTATCACCTAATTTTTAAAATTATTTTATAAGATTTTTAGTTATGAGATGTATTCCTTATAGTTAAGTATACATGTATTTTTCTCGTACTTTTAAATTTGAAATCCATCAAAATTTAGAACTTGTTTGAACCTCATTTTTTGTCAAATGCATTTTGAAATGATGATTTAATGAAGAATGTGTAGTTAAAAATATGTAAAAGTTATTGATTTACTTGTAATATTATTTTATTGAAAAATATGTGATTGAAAATAAGAGAAAAAAATATATTTTAAAAAAAATAAGAAACAAATACACCATTATTGAAATTCATTTATTATTTTTTATTTTTTTATAAATTCATGAGTTACGAGAAATATCTAAATTTTAATGAATTTTAATCAAATTCATTAAAATCGTGATTAGAAGCACATAAAATTACAAAAAAATTTAAAATTAAAATTCCAATTGATGACACATCAACTTTAATAAATATAAATAAAATAACAAAAGAAAGAAGAATTTCAATGAAAAAGATTCGGTAAATTAATTAATTTACTATGAAAATAAAATAAAATATTAGCAGTCAATTATCCAATAATGTCAGCGGTGTAGTATATAATTGCAAGTTGCACCCAATTCTTCGAGAACAAGTGGTTTACCAAAACAAATAAAAGGGCACTCCAGTTGTATGTACTCTGCCCTCAACTGACTACTGCTACTTCTAGGGTTTTGGTCAGTGGTGAAAAAAAGATGGGCTGAAATTCGAAATGGCGCCGACTCGTTCTTAATTTAACTCGCACGGCACCCTTTTCTGGTAAACTATTCCAATAATCTCACTTACGCATATAAATTGGAACTGGACTATCAAATTTTATTTGTTTGATTCCTTCGTTTTTCAATTTTGTAATGAAATTGAACATTTCCTTCGACTATAATGTGCTTCTAAATGTTTCGATTTCATTTACGAATGGTTTATTTATATGAATTTTGATCTTTATTATGGAATAATGTTGGGGAAAGAAGCAGGCCTGAAACGTCATCTTCAATTTCTATACGGAAAAAAATGGTGCGTGGTTAAATTTTGGGTGCCTAGTCTGGATGATTCCTCAGTCAATCGTTAGAATTTTAGCGATTTTAACAACGTGAAAGTGTTTTCCTTTCGGATTACTTCATTGTTTCCTTGTTTTTTTTTTTTTTGGTTGCAGGGGTTTATGTGCAGGGGTTAGGATATGCCTTATATTGAAGTTGGCACTTTATTTCATTTTTCTTGATATAAACAGTGCTCAATTTGTTTAATATAGCTGTAGACTGGTTTGTTTCTTCACATTGTATCTCCATGTTGTTGTTCATTTCATTCATTTATAAATAAGCTACGAGAGATTCTGAGGTTTTGGTGCTCGTCATTTTAATCTTTGAGGTTAATGTGGAGTCATTTAACGTTGAAAGAGTTTGTAATGGTGGAGCCACTGAGTTTTTCTAGTGGCCATATAATAATGAGGTTCTGATTGACAAATATTCAGTTTATAAGAATTATTAACCTTGGTGGTTTCAGAATTCATAAGAGAAGAGAAAGATACAATGTATTATATTTGAAAAACAACTGCTTCCATTTTTTCAGATCGTAAAGTTGATTTATTCTTTTCTTATTTCTTGCGTAGTTTTGGGGCTTTTTGGTCTCTTGCTGTTGCGAACCAGATCTCTTCGTGTTTTCAGATGTAACAAGTGGGAGCAATTCATTCATTGTACAAAGGTCTAGAGACTCGCAAGAATGGGTGCTCCTAAGCAGAAGTGGACGTCAGAAGAAGAAGCTGCTCTTAAAGCTGGCATTGCCAAGTATGGGCTAGGCAAATGGAGTACTATACTCAAAGATCCAGAATTTAGCACAGTTTTGCGATCACGTTCAAATGTGGATCTTAAGGTATTGCTATAAGGCTTTATCAATTTTGCTACTTTGATTTTGAAGGAAAATCAGTCTTAGTTGGAATATTCATATTTTGATCGAGCAAAAACTTGTGTATTGTGAAATGACACTGATGATGTTTTTTAGATATGCACATTTTTGCTCCTGTAACTTGATTGTTTTATTGTTATCGGACAGGATAAATGGAGAAATTTGAATTGCATGGCAAATGGTTTGGGTTCTCGGCATAGGGCAAAGGTTTCATATAAAAGCAATCAAGTGACTCCCAAGATTGCTAAAGATGCTATTGTTCCTAGCTCAACAGTTGAGAATGATTCAGAAGTGCTTGATGTGATGCCTCTTTCCTCATCTAGTGAAACACCAATGGATGATGGTTCCCAAAAACAAATATCAAGGTTGAATTGCTTCATTTGATGTCACCCATTTATATCCTTAACTCTGTTGGCTGAATAGAATTAACATTAAGCCTCTTCGTCCTTTTAAAGTTAGTACATACAAGAAAAGTTGACACTACCAATTAATTATGAAGGAACATGCCAATTAACGAATAACCAATTAGTTGTGGGGATCTATTGAAAGTACTATAAATGCTGCCATGGTACTGTTATTATGTTATATATTGGACGAATAACATATACGAGCCATTTAATGTTTCGACTTGGTTTTTGAGGAAGATACATATACAGCTCATCTTTCTCTGAATAGGCATTCTGGTGGGGGAGGCTCTGGATAGTTGTTTGTTTTGTCATTATATGCACTCAAGATTTAGCAGTGGGATCAGTGTGCATCCATGAATCACTGTGTCGGAATTTGACCTAGCTTGTGTTGAAAGGATTTCTGAACTGGGAAAGAAATTGTTTGAAATGCCTATAGTCGCTAACCTTACATTTTGGAACGAGACATCTCTATGAATGATTGAATTCTGGCCTTGTACTATTTGTTCTACATGTTTGTTATGAGATGTTTTGGCACTCCCTTTCATGAATGCAGGCTTGATGATCTTATATTGGAGGCTATAACTAAGCTGAAGGAACCTCGGGGATCTAGTCTACGTGCAATTGCACAGTACATAGAGGTGATTTCAACTTACTATGGTGCAGAGTGATGGTAAATGTAGCTAAAATTGACAATGAAGTGGTAGTCAATGATGCCATTGTATTTGCTCTATTATCCAATCGATTCAAAATCTTGCTTTTTATAGCACTTTTTATGTTAAACTTACCGTTTATGTTATCTTCTGTAGTTTCTTTCATTTTTTGTCAGCTTAGGACACTCAAATTCTGTTTAATTTTCATTTCGTAGGAGCTACACTCAGTACCTCAAGACTTCGAAAGGATGGTAGCTACAAATTTGAAGCTTTTGACAGATAATGGACGATTAATTAAGGTACTCAGCGGTAATATCCTTTTCTGATTTATCCCATGCATATTGTCAAAATTAAAAGGACGTTAAATTATTTTTCCACCCCTTGCATAAGATTCTTGAAATGTAAAAATGCTTTGGTTATATGTTCCTTGTTTTGTTCGCCGGCCATACATGATATTGGGTTGTCTCAGTTGGTGTTGACATGATAATCATCAGCTCCCCGCTGCATTTCATAATTGAGGGACTTCTTACTTTTATTATAGTCTTGAGTTGAATTTCTGCCATCATTCCCTGTCTATGTGATTGATTTTGCACACTTATATATGCATACCCTTGTAGGCTTCTCTGCCTAGGTAGGGCTCTGGTAATTGTTGAGAAATGGTTGATGAAAATGAACAATTAGATGCTTTAATTCTTAACTCTGAACCTTGAAGTGAAGGTCACTTTTAAGCTTATTTTTTCATATGAAATTTTAAATATAATATCAATTCAAGTTATTGCCTTGCTCAGTCGCTAATTTTTTCCTATATCAAACCATGGGGTGCCATTGAGGACGCTACTTTTGGCATTTAACAATCGAACGACAAATTCCTGGACATGCTCCCTAAGGTTTCTGTTATTCATGTTTTTCCCTTTAAAAGCCTACCCTCCTGATACTCCTTTGTTTTGTCAAGTTTGTTATCAGAAAGCTTATGTGGATTGGTTGTGTTTTGTGTGTCCAGTTAATTTGACATTTTCACTTCAGCTAGCGAGAAGGACTTTAAGCCCCTGTTTGAGCCCCATTTTTTGGGATAAATAGATTTTGTAATAGTGATTTTTCGAAGAATGTGGTTAGAAAGTGGAAAAGGTTTTGGGTTTACATGTAAAATTATTTTATGGGAGAATGTGGTTGAAAATGAGTTTGAAGAAAAATGAGTTTTTGATAAATGGGGCTAACTGTCTTGTTAATGGATTGACTGCTGAAAAACTTACCATGTCTTCCTTGTGCTGTTTTGATGCCGTCCTGAAATAGTTTGTTGGGTCGAAAATTAGAAACAGGCACAAATTGGGCTTTTAGCTGCACATATGGTTTGGGGAAAATATTATATGTAAGTATAATTTTAGTGTTTGCGTTGACAGGTTAAGCACCAGTACAGGATTGCACCTAATTCTCTGTCTTCTGATGCGGGGAAAGTTGCTTCCATGTTTCTTCCTGATGGAACAAAGAATAATCCTACCAAAGCAGAGAAAAATGTTATTATAATTCTTACTAAAGCCCAGGTTGATGCTGAGCTAGAGCAGATGAAGAGCATGACTGCACAAGAGGCTGCTGCAGCTGCTGCACAAGCAGTCGCAGAGGCAGAAGCTGCAATTGCAGAAGCTGAGGTGGCAGCAAGGGAAGCAGAGGAGGCGGAAGCTGAGGCAGAAGCTGCTCAGTGTTTTGCTGAGGCAGCTACAAAAGCATTGAAATTCAATACTATCCGATGCTGGTAAAGTCAATCCTTGAGTTCCAAGAATCTGCGGATGGTACCTCTCATTGCACAAATGCAAAACCATTACGTGCAAGACCTTAGGATATATTTTGTTTCTAGACCAGATTGCAGATGAGCAATTGCTGGTCTTTTTGACCAGATCCTGACCCGGCTCATATTCTATAATGTTTTTCCTGTTCTTGGTCTTTGATAAATACTCCTTTTGACTCTTTCTTTCCCTGTAATCTAGCACTAGCATTTCTGAGAAATTTTTGGGGCTCTAGGGTTGGTAGGTGGCCATTTTGGGAAAATTATCTTACCAAATTCTCTCATTTGCAAATTACCATGTTTCTCTGATAATATCATTTTACGTGTATGCAGAGCCGCAGATGGCCACCACCACTCATTGCATCTCTGAATCTTGGAAGTGCACTGCCTAACTTTTGCAAGCAAGTCTATATGATGTAAATATGAATAGGATCTAAATCTGGAATTTTGTCCATAGAACAGTCTGAATTTAATTTCTTACTGACAATATTGATGTACTGGTACCCGGAAGTTGATTATTGCTTGTAGTCAGCTGAAGAAATGTAGTTTAAATCTATGTTGTATACTATGAGTTCTGCCTTAGTATATTCTTTCTGGAGGTGTTCGTTTGCAATAATCTTGTACTCAAAAGATCCGCTGCGCCTGGCATTCTCAGATTGGTTTCAATTTTTAACATCGCAATCTTGGTGTATATCCTCGTGGTGGATATTTTGGGAAACGTGCACGTGCATGTCTTAATGTAAGTGCTTTAAAACGGGTAGAGCGTGACAGGGTGATTAGGTTTTATCTCAAGCTTTACTAGTCTAGTTGTGTTTAGGTGTAAATATTCAGTTTTTTATTTATAATATTATTCTATAATTAAATAAATAAAATAATGTATATCAACAACTGAAGTTATAAATATTATAATTACTTAATAATTTTCGACATCTAGAAAAGTTGTAAGTTTTCAAATATTAGATAATTAAAAATTGAAAGCACAATACTCTTATTTAGGTAAATGGGTCCAAAATAATAATTTAGAGGACAAAGGAAAAAAAAATTAGGTGTATTAAAAGGTATTGTCACACTACAAGATAAAAAAAGAAGAAATTACACTAAATGTTAAATTTTTGCTTTACATTTTCAAAAATGTCACTTTTTTAAAGTCTTTGTAAAATTGTCATTCTTTGACACTTTTGCTTCTAGAAAATTTAAATACCCTACACATCCTTGAATTGCCCACATAAAAAAATTGTACAAAAAGTGGGAAAAATCCAACAATCAATCACTTCACAATTGTACTTGAAAGTCTACCTTCAATCAACCCAACCCAAATATCATTATTACAAAATCTCATTTAATCCCTGAATCCTCATTTCTTCAACTTTATCAGTCGATTCAGCCCTAAATTGAATTG